>JAKWJA010002494.1:7537659-7810159 GCA_027704765.1 Solanum habrochaites | reverse complement strand
AGTTGGATTTTGGTGTGAAAAAAATACAAGGTGGGATCCTAATAATGTCCGCGATAGTCAAACCAATGGCTCACTTGAACCTCTTTAACACTTCTACCAGAAACTCTACTTGTTCCATATTCAAATTAGATACAATGATTACCGGAAAATTGTCATCTCTTCGCAAGTATCCATACCTCAGATGAGGTCGTAGATCCTTAAGCTCCAATTTTGAGACCTCCTCAATAGATGGTTTCGAGGGTGGAGAATCGCGATGATTCGTATATAACTCCAATTTCTTTGATTTGAACAAAAATTCACCTCGATCAGGCGGTGCAACCAACGTCCCATACTCTTCAATACTATCACTCTCAAAATTCATGATCATTGCCGCTAGTGCCTCAACAAAAAGGTGCTCTTCTATTTGTACATCAGACGTACTATCAACCCTGTAGGATATAGTAGATACCTTTTTGAGCTCACCACTCTGCTTCATGGACCAAAAGATGTTGAAAGTTTCCTCTTCATTGTTTAACCTAAGCTTTATCTGCCCTTTTTCCTTGTCAACTAAGGCGCGGCCAGTAGGAAGGAATGGCCTCCCACGAATAATAGGCACCTCAAAGTCCACCTCACAATCAAGAATCACAAAATCGGCAGGAAATATAAACCACTCAGCCTTTACTAACACATCATGAAGTATCCCAATAGTCCTCTTCATTGTTCGATCGGCCATCACTAACCACATCGCAGTGCGCTTTGGGTCACCCAAACCCATTTTCTTATTAATGGATAGAGGCATGAGATTTATGCTTACACTGAGATCACACAGTTTTTTAGAAAAGTGTAACAAACCTAAGGTACATGGAATAGTGAAAGCACTCAAATCTTCTTTCTTTTGCACAAGAGACTTGTAGCAGTAGCACTACAATGTTGCATTCGGTCATCATCCTCAAAACTTACCGATTTCTTCTTTGTGACCATATTTTTCATAAACTTTGAATTATCGAGAATTTGTTCAAGAGCTTCTATAAAAGGGAAATTGATGGAAAGTTGTTTCAACATAGTAATAAAACGCCAGTATTTACCATCCTCAGTATTCTTCACCAATATTTGCGGGAATGGTGATGGTGGTCTAAGAACGGGGATCACCTTTTGGGGTATCTCTGCTTCTTTCACCGCTTTGTCTACCAAGTCACCTATAGCTTCCACTACCTCACCATCTTTTTCGCCTCATCTTCTACTACAGATGGCATAGGTGTATCAATGTTTTGCTTTACCCCTCGAGTAGTGACTGTCATGCAATGTCCATCATTTTTCGGATTCTGAATGGTATTGCTAGGAAGAGTACCCAGTTGACGTGGGTTAACACTAGTAGACAATTGGGCCATTTCCAACTCAAGATGCTTGATTGAGACTGCATGTGCATCAACCTTTTGCTCGATATTAGCCAAATCACCCCTCAACTCCTTAGTGTGCTCATCACTAGAATCAAACCTCCTCATAATCTTTTGTAACATATCTTCAACTCGGCCATACTAACTCCATCATGCCTAGGAGCAACTTCCCTATTTTGAGGTGGAACATAGGGCCCACTTCGATCATTTTTATTACCATAGTTACCCAGTTGATGTTGTTATCACGGTTTAGCTTTCATCTTGAACATACTGGCCCTCTCATTTGTAATTCCCATAGTTCCGACATTGACTTCCTTGACTTTTGTGCCATTTCTCTTAATTTGAAACTTGGGCCTTCGGTCGGAAACCCTCTGCCTGCTCATACACTGCATAAGAGTCGTCTTCATATTAGTAGTCATCCACTGGCGGTGGTAGTTTAGTCAAATAATTCACCCCATTTACTTTCTCTGCACCCCCAGTTACATGTTTCAATACCAACCCGAGCTGAGTTCACATTTGATCCATCTCTTCACAAATCTCATATGTGGTCGGGTTGTGTGTAGCTTGCACTGCAAAGGTGTTTCTCCCAGTGTCCGACATCCTAATGCTCCAAGCCTTATTATTGCAAGATATTTTCTACAACTTTTCCGAGATCAGTGCATATATTTACTCACCATAAGAACCACCTACAATAGTATCAAGCACTACCTTATTATTATCATCTTGCTCCCAATAGAAGTAATCTTTCACTGACTCACATCAATGTGGTGGTTTGGTATACTTCTCACAAATGAGGTGAATCTATCCCAAGAGCTACTCACCGACTCCCAAAGCAGTTCCACAAAGTTGTTCATTCTATCTTTGTGGTTGAGCTTTTTAGACACCAGATAGTAGCATTCTAGGAACACATCCCTCAACTGTCCTAAGTATGGATCAAAATATAGGACAACTCCGTGAACCATATTGCAGCCTCTCCCGTCAGTGAGAGAGGGAACGTTCTTAACCAGATGATGTCCATGTCATAGCCTGGCCTCCCTACAGAACTCTTACACACTGACCTCAGTTTGGCGATGTGAGCATGTGGATCCTTAGATAGTAGCTCCAAAAAAAAACTCTGGAGATGTGCATATGCATCAAGCTACTAGTTACCACAAATGAGTCACCCTGTGGTAGAGGAGGTAGGACAAGATCTCCCTTTAAATCCCATTCTAGTGATTGAGTTGTTTGATGTATGGAGCATTGATTTTATGAACCCATTTGTGAGTTCTTATGGGATGAAATATATTCTTCTGGCGGTGGATTATATGTCCAAATGGATGGAAGCCATAACACTTGCCAACAATGAAGGGAAGAGTGTCATCGCGTTCTTGATAAAGAACATCTTCTCCAGATTTGGCACACCTAGTGGCCATTATTAGTGATAGGGGACCCTACTTTGCAAAAAGTTGTTCAAAGGGCTACTTGAGAAGTATGGGGTTCACCACAATGTATCCACTCTGTACCATCAACAAACTAGTGAGCAAGTTGAGATGTCCAACAGAGAAATCAAGCAGATCCTGTCGAAAACGGTGAATACTAATAGAACGGATTGGTCAAGGAGGTTTGATGATACTCTTTGGGCTCATTGGACTGCATAAAAGACCCCCGTATGTATGTATCCATACCAACTTGTATACGGGAAGGCTTGTCACTTGCAGGTTGAGTTAGAGCACAAGGTCATGTGGGAGATGAAGAAAATAAAGATGGATTGGAATGAATTAGTACAACAGAGACTTAGTAGGTTGAATTAGTTTGATGAGTTTTTCCTAAAAGTATATGATAGTTCAGCCCTCTACAAAGAGAAGATGAAGTACCATGACCAAAAGATTGAGAAGCGTGAATTTTGAGGTTGAGGACTTTGTGCTTTTGTTTAACTCTAGGTTGCGCTTGTTTCTGGGCAACCTCAAGTCCAAATGGACTGGTACATTCGTGATCACTAAAGTGTTCCCACATGGAGCAGGTTGAGCTAGAGAACAAGGAGGGTGCAAGGTTCACGGTAAATGCGCAAAGAATCAAGATCTACCTAGTGCATAGGGAGAGTGCCCATGAAGTGGTTGAGGCATATCACCGCCACGTTAAATCAAGCTCTTCTTGGGAGGAAACCCAATGTGTATCCTCTAGACAACAATAGGTTTTTCTTTTCTTTGTTTGAGTATTTGAATTCTTTTTTTTTGTTTTGTTTTACTCAATTCCATGTGCTAAGGTTTTAGCATGTTCGCTAGAGAGTAGTTTAGAGTCCGTGTCTAAAAAGTGTCCATAAAACACAAAAGGAATGACTTAATGGGTGCTCAATGTGTAGGGACTAAACCAGAAGAATTTTGCATAAATTAGTCCGGTGCACAGATCTACGGGCCGACCGACGGGCCTTTGTTCCATCGACTTACTGTCGATGGTGTCCGTAAATCCCAGGTATATTTTGAAATTTTGTCTAAAGTTAGGGAACAATCGACGTTCCGTCAATTGACTTGCGGTTGTCGATGGGGTAACGTCATTTCACAAAATCCGGTGACCCGAATGACCCGACCAGCTATACTAGAATATACCTATTCAGTTACCCCTAACAATATTTTCAAATTCTCTCCCAACCGTTTACCTCCCCTTATTTTCTCTTTGATTCCTTAACTCCCACCATCACTCCTTCCATTTTCTTCAAAATTATCAATCTCTCCCAAACTTGTAGAAATCTGAAAACCCTAATCCCCCAATTTTTACTCCTTCTCCTTTGTGTGTTCTCTGGTCGGTGTTTGAAGGCGAGCACGTAGGTTGGTGTTTCAAGATCACTCACTCATTCACTCCACTACAATTTATAGGTATTTTATTTCCCTCTACTTAATGAATTCTCGTTTGCTTGCTTATGGAATCAAATAAATTTTATGTGGGTCTTGAATTAGGGAGAAAATTGCATGTTGAACTTGTTAAAATTGGGTTTTATGTCCCTTAGGATGATAGAAAGTGAATGGATTGGGGGTGTAATCTATGTAAATTAAATATGCTCGTTTTTTCTGATGTAGGTCTTGATAGTCTCGTAGAATCCATGATAGAGATTTTCAAAATTGAAGCCCTAAGGATGACGAATTGGTCTTATGATTGTTATGAAATGTTGGGTGAACTTGTAATGTGCTTGAAATTGTCCATATATGGTCTTAAAACCAAGTCCAAAATTTTTTTGTCTCTGACCAATAGAACGAGACCCCATCTATAGACCGTCGGTTGATCGACGGACCATCCATGTCTAACATCTAAATTTGCATAACTTTGTAACAACAGAAGTGGACTACAGTTCGTCGATTGACCGATTCTTTGTTCTTTACATCCATCGTTTTTGACTGAAACTTTTATTCCTGAGATTTTTTGAATTATTCTAAGTTCCAGATGATGGAGGTGGACTACGGTTCGTTCATTGATTGACGGGCCATTATGCACGTATGTCGTTTCTAATTGTTAGGTTTGTGAAAGGTCGACTTCTCTAATTTTCCAAGTGTCCACAAATGGACACAATTGATGGACCGTTGATAGTTATATAGATTAACTGTGGATCCTTCCAGACGGTTGATAGTTATGTCGGATGATGAGAAGGATTCGGAATACATGCCCCTTGGCACCCAGACCCCTACACTAGCTGCTAGATCCACTTGGGGAACCCCAGAAGGTGGCGCTTGTCGTAGTCACTGACTCCAATTGTGATGATGAGCGCACATTGTTCGGCACACCGTCTGGGTTGGCCTTGGGCTCTGAGGGATCAACTGGATCCGAGGATGCTTCTGGTTCAGAGTCTTCCCACTCTACAGGGCCAAATGAGGCCACTTCATCGGGTCTTAGATCATAGGGAGCCACTCTCTCTGACATGTCTGCCCTCAATGCCTCGTCTGATGTGTCCCAGAGTTCAGAGTCTTCTCCGGCAGCCGAACATGAGGTCCCTGCGTCGGTTGCTGATAAGCCCAACCAGTGGTGTACAGGGATACCAAATTGCTAAATGATAAGGGGGTGATGACTCGGATGTTGACAATCAAGCGGCGCGTTCTTACATGGAGCCTACACACAGTACCTGGGGTGCATCACTTGTTTACCCATCATCGACTCGAGTGGATGACGAGGAGTGAGAAGATTGTGCGAGATTTCTACGCCTCATATGTAGCGGATCTCTGAAGTGCTTTGGACAGGCGGTCGAACCACTCCAAACAAGCCCCACTCATAGATGTTCGAGTTTGAGGCTGACAGGTTGACATCTCTACTACTTCCATCCCTTGCTTTCTGTACGGTGGGTCCACTGACGCTGCGATGGTTCCCCTCACCCCATAGTTCGACTTTAGGTGGGACGTGGTCAGGAGTTGCCATTTTCATCATAGTAGAGATCTGAGAGAGTCCAAAAAGAGGTGGATCGCACAGCAGTTCTCTATTGATGGTGAGGGAGCAGTCTGGGTGTTGGACCTTAAAGGCCTTATTAAAAAGGCCAACCTCACTTTTCAGTGAAGTTCTTCTGGCTGTTGGTCAGCCACTTCCTATCCCCCACGGCTACTGATAATTTACTTACATGGGATAGAGCGGTCATTCTAGAAACTCTTGTAGTCAGGTTGGGGATCAACTTCGTGAGGTTGTTGATCTTCGTGATACATGAGAGGGATTTCAAATCCTCTACCACTTACCCATTCACCTACATGATTTTGCAGTTATGCAGGGATGCTAGAGTGCCCATCTGAAATTGTGATGTCCTTTGTACTCCGACCAGGATTGTGGATATCGGTCTCATCAAGGATGAGGCCAATGTGGCGGCACCACGTCAAGGTCCCAGAGTTGATTTGCAGCTGTTAAGTGAGAACTTGGCGTATAGAGTAGGGCAAGCCCAAGGGGCTGATCCTTCCACTTCAGAGGCTACCGATACCATACCATTTGACTTTGCCCCTTGCACTACTAAGGCACCTAGTTCCTCCCGGTCTACACCACCATCAAAATCACTGGTCCCGATTGCTAGGGTTTAGAAGCTTGAGACCCCGATGGATACTTTGCTGCATCATATCCATCCCTGGATGAAGAAATCCATTGCCGAGGTTGAGGACCGGATTTAGAAGAAGATGGCTCAGCATAATGAGCGGAATATTCAGGTGTTCCACCAACACCTAGATGTATTTGAGTTGTGAGTGCTAGCATGCCTAGACCCTACCATTGATTTGACTATTCTTTAGAAGGCTGTGGGGAGTCTGCGGACGAATATGGATAGCATACCGTAGATGAGGGGACCCAAGCCTAAGACTGCACCAATTGAGACAGCAGTGGACACAATGCTTGCAGCACTATTCACTGCTCCTATTGCACCACTACCTAATCCATTTGAGTGTGCCAAGAGGCACCGTTCCAGCCGTACCAGTGAGGGTGAGGATAATCGTGCTCGGAAGAATGATTGGGCGGATTTGGAGGCTGCAAGGAGAGCCTCGTTGCTTAATAAGGAGGCCCGTTAGATGAAGGATAGAGAGTTGGTTGCTGGGGCATCTAGCTTTGTGGTGGAGGTTGTTTAGAGGAGCACCACTGAGGGTGCAGATACTGTTGTGGTCCCTACTGAGGGTGCGTGTTTTGGGAAAGTGGACCCGCATGGTTGTTGATCTTTAGCGCTATGCGCCTCAAGTTTTCTTCACCTACCACCCTTTCTTTAGATTTCTTATGCATTGGGGACAATTGCATTTTTTCTGGGGGGGTGGGGTAAATGGATAGTGAGTTCTAGGGTGAAGTCTGAGTAGCCCAACTCATGATCCACTCTTGGTGGTTTTCTTGCTTGTGTTATTTTGCCTCAAGAGACTGATTATTTTACTATTGAACTGGCAAATGTCAAAACTTGTACAAAGTATGAAAGTGAAAAATGAAGCATGATGGATAAACATAAATGATATTCCGTTCTAAGAAAGTGCTTGCATGAATAGTTTAATAAATGTTGAATGTTGGCTCTAATCATGACATAGAGATGCACCCACTGCATGATACTTACTCTAACACTCAAACTAGGTGACCGATAATATGATAGTGTAATGAGGTGTCATGAGAGTGTGAGGAGATTTGATTGTTCCCCTATTGGTATCTAGCTAGAACTTGCCCAGTTGGTCCTGCAAAAGGAATCTGTGTTAGACAATCATGAAAGGATAATAGGCCCTTGTTAAAATTGGCAAACATCTAGCCTAAAAAGAAGTGATCTGAATGAAATTGTTATCCCTTTTTTATCCAAATAGTTTGAGCCTATAATAGACCTTTCTTTTTATCACCACCTCAACTTCCCTGGGTATAATGTGTTGGCCCTGGTCCTTCCTTTGACATGCGCACCTTAACATAGGACAAAAGCATATGTTGAGGGTGGCTAATGGAAAAACTGACTTCGTCTTGAATCTACCCAACCTTTGGTAATGTATATCTCGACTCATGGCAAAATGATAAATTCAGGGTGTATATAATGAATGATGACCCGAAAAGTGGGTATGAAATAGAGTAATGTGGAAAAGAAAAAGGACAGTGAACAAGAGAAGTGACTTAGTCAAAATTTTCAATTGAATATAAAAATAAAAGTGAAAAAGAGTGTTGAACAAAAAGAAGTAAGAGTCACTTCCACAAAAGAGAAAGAAAGGAGAAAATAAGGCAAAGATGACAAGAAAAGTAGGGTATAATAGATAACGAAAGAGGTACGACACTTAGTCGTAATTTCAAGGAGGGTAAAATTAACTAAAAAGTTCCCATATGTACCATAACTGACCCTAAGCCTACGTTACATGCCAAGAAAGTCCTATCGTGATCCTAAGAGTCTACTATGGTGAACTTAAACTGTTAAAATAAGGGCAAGCCTATGGCGACAAATACCAACTAGGTGTAAATTTGTTTTGAGAGAAAATGTTGAAAAATGATCCTTATACTTTAATATAAAATCACTATGTCAAAATGGAGAATATCCTTTGAAAAGAGGCCACTAGTTGAAATATCGAAAAATTGGTACCTTGGCGAGAGACAAAAGAGTAAAGGTGTCAGCGCATGGTGAGTCTGTGTTATGGTCTGATCCACATGAGTAATCCTATCAATCCTAAGAGAAGAAACATGCACTAAAGCAACAAAAGAGTTGGGATTGATAGTTATGTGATTGCGGAAGCTTAAAAAAAGATACTTGTGTACAAAGTGTTGTGTTGAGTCATAGTGCGTCGCTTAAGGACAAACAACGAATTTAAGTTGAGGGTGTAGTTGTGAGAGAAACTTGGGTGTAAGTGTTCCCCATAGGTTCATAACGCCATAATCCTAGCTATAACAATTCTTCCCTACTATTTTGCACGCAAACTGATAAGTTATGTATCGCTAAATCCTTGGTCCGTCACATAGAGAATTTTACCCCGTACCATGGTCCGGGTACGTGTGTCTAATTACTAACCCTTACCTTTACTTCATATTAAGCATCATATCCACTAAATGTATGTCGATAATTCTTTTCCTATTAACTACCCCCTTGGTCCGGCAAGTAGCAATAAGGCGAAATCTAAGGCGTGCACTCATTAAAAACACTTCTAAATGAAAGAATTATCGATGCATGCAATAACATATTTGAGAATTGTTACTTATATAGGTTTATTTTAGTAATCACCCATGGTTCCCACAACCCTAGTTCTGGATTTAGTTACCCAAGGTTAGAAGAACACAAATCATGATTGATAAATAATTAATCATTAACTTACTTTGACAAATTCAAAGGAAATCTAGAAATTCAACTTGAAATCACACAATTATATTATAAATCCAATCCGGAAATTTGAATTAATGCCCAAATTGCAAAAACAAATCTCCAAGAAAAAAAGTATGAAATTAGTATAAGAATCCAACCCCAAAAACGAGGTTTTTCACCCTATTTATAATAAAACAAAATCCAAAATAAAAAGTAATTAAAATAAGGAAAGTTTATATAAAACGCGGCTTCAATCGACGTCCCACACACAGGTTTGTCGATCAAACGACAAATCATCGATTTCCTCCGTCGGTCCATACTAAGCATGTTTTCTTAGCCTTTACTTTGCATCTTCTCTGATCCAATACCAACATCACGGTCCGTCGAATTACCTACGGACTGTCGTTACTTCTCGTCGTTCCATACTTAACTTTTCTTCAACATCGGGTACTGGATATTATCTGATCACATCGACGTTTTGCCAAGACAGTCTATCGATTATTACGTAGTCCCACACTTAGTCAGAATTCTCAGAGTTATTTCCAGATAATTCAACATCAAATCGATGGTCACCACCTACGGTTAGTCGAAGGAACGACGGGCTGTCAATGGCTTTCGTGGGTCACTTCTACACTGATTCTTCACAGACTTCTACATTTTAGTTTTGGACAACTTTCCTAAAAAAATTAAAATAACGATAAAAACGCTTTAGACACACACCAATCTGAAGTAAAAAGCATTTAAAGTACCGTGAAACCACAGTACATCAGTCATAAAAAATTATAATGCAAGAAGAAGAAGAGTATTAGATTAATAAAATTGTGGTCTAAAATGAGAGGAAACCCCTCTATTTATAACCAATAAAGGGTATGAAAATATATTTTTTGTGTTTTATCTAACAAGTCATGACCTTTTCAAAAATTTCACAACCTATGAAAGGGATATTATAGTAATTTAATATCCTAGACCTAGAAGTCACTAGTACAAAGATTTTTAACAAAAGAGTACAATTCCCAAAAATTGACCCAATATACAAAGTCTTGTCCCACAATCAAGTCACATTAGAGCATACTGATTTTTAAAAGCTTCCTTTGAAATGTCACACTCTCTAACCTTCAACTGATGGTACCTATATATAAGATCAATCATAAAGAAGCTAGTGGCACCTTGAACCTAGTTCAACATGTTGTCAATCATGGAATGATATACTTATTCTTAATTGTGATGTCGTTCAATTGAAGGTAGTCGATACATATTTTGAGGGAATCATATTTATTACACATGAAAGGATTATGGAACCCAGGGGAAAGACTAGATATGATGAATCTTTTATTTTGAAGGTGTTTCATTTTTTATGCAAACTATAGAAACTTTTATTCAACCAAATAGCACATGTACACCACTAGTTTGTTTTGGACTCCAGAACTATAACTCAAGATATCACCATATATATCTATACTAAATAATTACAGAAATTAGTCTGGACACAGATAAGAATTTAATCGATCAAGAATTGGTTACCACTTTGGTAGGAAATGTCCTCTAATATCGAATTGGAGGAAAATATCATTTAATATCTTGGAAGCAAGTTCATTATTGTGAGAATCGCCTTAAATAATTTTCACTCAAAATGTGATAGACTTTTGTTCAATATAACCAACCCAATAATTTTGCGACTTGTCCACTTTTATGCGCTCTATTCGATATCCATTGTAGTTCATCTTCTGAGCTTCCTATTTCTATAGGAATTTTCATCCATGTAGAGAGTGAAACCCATATACCTGTAGAACATCCACACTTTAAAAGAAAATGACTGAGTAATTTTATTGAGAATGTGTTACATAGTACATAACTTTTAGGTACAATTATAATACATTTTATTAATATGTGAACTTTTGAACGTCTTTGATAGACGTTGAGCCATAATATAAGTTAGTGTCTTGGAAACATACCTTTTGAAAGTGTGAGGAACTTCTATGGAAGTTTTCGGAATAGTAGTTTGAATAAATTGTACATTCACTTGATACTGAGCACCCATTGTTGTGAATACTTTTGTAGCTCATCAATCATATTCATATTCTTTAACCATTTTCGATCCTCAAAGATATTTCTAACAAGCCAACATTCTTGTTTAGGAATTGGTGATGTCCAGAGATCTATTCATGATGTAGAAAGTTGTTAATCCGATGAACCAATAAAATGTCTTTGTTTACATCCACGACCCACAAGAGTTTACATATAGCTTCTTTGTTGCATACTTTGTAGTTTAACAAACACAGGCCTCCAAAAGATTTGGGCATACATAAGGTTTCCTATGCCATCAAAGCTCTTTTAGTGATCCCTGTCCATAAGAAAGCATGACAAATACTATTAACCAATTAGACCACTTTCATCGAAAGGAGGAACACTTTATCCTAATACGTCTACATCTTGAATATCTCACACTTTTGATCAGTTGAATTTGAACACCATAATATATAAACTTTGTTTTCAAAAATTTAATTAGTGTGGTCTTTTCTCCACTAGTGGAACGCACTACAATATAGTGATATTCCTTGAGGACAAGAGAATTCAAGGTATTTTAAAGAAATTTCTCCAACTTTAACGTGCATTTCATATAATATTTGATTTTTCAATTCTTCAGATACTCAAGTGATATATATTAAGCTTTTGTACAAATTGTCCTATAACCCCCAGAACGTCCAAAAAATTGATAGAAAGCTTCTAGTAGTAGTTGGAAAGAGGTTTTATCATCTCTATTGAATATTATAAAATCATCAGCAAAACAAATGTTTATAAGATTAACTTTGATGCAGTTAGGATTGAAATTAAAGTTTGGGTTCAATTTGAGTTGTTACAGGAATTTGTTAATGTATTGCATTGCTGTCAAAAATAAGTACGGGGATATGAGGTCACCTTGACTTTGACCATTAGTTCCTTGGAATTTTTGAGTGAGACTTCCATTCATCAATAAAGAGTATTTTATAGTCGTAACACACTCCATTTAGAAATTAACAAATTTGATTGGAAAACCAAACTCCAGCAATGCAATTTTGAATAAATTCCACTTGAGTGATTCATAGGCTTCCCTGATATCAATATTAATAAGAAATCTAGGGAAGAATCCTTCGTCGTAATAACCTTTAACCAATTCATGTGCTACTATGACATTGTCATGTGTACTCCAACCAGAAATGAAGCCTTCATGACAATCTCCCACGAATTTTTTAACTACCTTCTTTAATCTAGTTGTTATTAATTTATTAATAATTTTACAAGGTTGTTTAGGAGCAAATAGGCATCTATTACTTGACATATTGGATTTTTAACTTTTGAATCAAGGTTATTGTAGTATGGCTAATCATAAATAGACCACTTTCACCATTTTGAAAAATCCCTTGATACCTCTTTTACTAAGGTGAGTTTTTAATATCTTGTCAAGTTGTAAACATCCTATATATATTCTATATTTAGATAAGAAATATCTACAAAGTTGAATAACTATATATCTACAAAGTTGAATAACCATAGAGACCCAAAATAATTAGGGATAAAAGAATTTTTGTTTTTGTTTTGTTGATTATAAAATAGTAGGATTTACAAGATATTTTTACAAGTTATTAGAGTCCTAACTATCTACTGATTTCAAGCAAATTACCATTATCCATATTGGAAAATTCCTAATTTGGTGTTGATAAATAAGGTGTAGTCAACTACATCCCTCAAACTAACGTTGTGTATCAGAAAACATAAGTTTGGACAACAAATAATGTGTCTACTTATTGACATGGCATTTGTAAATAAATCAATTAGTTGATCTTTAGAGGATATATACTTTAGGTTAATACTCCCATCTTCAACAAGTTCTCTAATGTAACATCTTTGTTCTTTGTGTTTTCATGATGGACGGGGTTTGTTGCTATTCTGATTGCACTAGTGTTTTTGCCACACAATGTGGTTGATCCTTTCATTAATGCACAGTTCTAATAACAACCTGTACAACCAAATAGTTTTGGAGTCGTGATGGCCTGGTACACCCAGGGCAGGATTATCACCCGAGAACCATTATTGTCCCCAATGGAACCCTTGTTCTGACTTACATACTCAGCGGAAGACTTAACTTATCAAAGATAGCTCATATAGAACTTAGAATGTGATAAAGAAAAAATTCAACAAGCAAATTAGGCAAACTCTAGTCTCCACATAAGATAATGAAAATGAAAAGACTAAAGAACTATACTAAAGGTCCATCAAGCCTCTAAACAAAATGAATATCATGAAAAGACCCCCGATAAAAGGATCCCTCCGGAAAGCAAGGAGACACACCAACTGACTCTGAGTGCTTAACTGGATCAACGCGACCATGGATGATGATCCTGATTACATATGTCTGCATCAAAAAACGATGCAGACCAAATGACATCAGTTCATTTAATGTACGATTATATAAGGGGACATAAAGTTGAATGGAATTTGAATGAAACACTTACCTTAACTTTAGTCTAATTGTGAAAAACATAACTCAATAAGAAGCAATAAAACACATGCAATGTATAGAAAGATTTATTAATAGTAGAAAGAAACTCAGTTCTTAAAAAAATTCAATAACATACTCAACTTTACTAATGTAATAAAGTAATATAGTTTCTATGGGTGTTTCTTCAACCGATAACAACCACTATGAGCCTAAGTGCTGATACAACATCTTGCCCACACTTCCAAAACCGTCGTGTAAATTTCTGTCATATTGGACGTCGTAACTAAGTGGAACCACTAGTATATGTTAAAAGCACCAAGGAATCATCTATAAAATATGATCATTTGCTACCCATGATCGTTACATGGTTTATGGAGTCTTGATTCATTATCAACTCGCGTCCCCATATCCCTGCTCAATACTACTCCCAAAATGTAATTAGCTCATATGTTTCTAAAATAGTATTTTTTATTTGGTCTAACATAATTACTCAAAACTTAGCTTAAAATCTCTCTTGTATTTGACATTTCCTTTCTTGCACAAATGTGAAAACATTTCTAACTTTTGGGAATATTTAGTTTACGTATAATCTTATAAGAAATGAAATTCACTCTTAAATCTTTAGTCAACTCAAAATTTAAGCCCTAAAGCAAGGTTAAAATGTTTGCAAAAGTCTTTTGAAAAAATTATGAACTTCACTTGGCTTACTTCTTAACTTCTAGACATGACTTTTAACTTTTTTTGAATTGAATTATAAATTCAAGGTTCATGATCTCATGTTTATGGATGATCTAAATATGTTAACATGTACTTTAGGAAGTTGGAATAAACTAGAAAACATAGGAATTATACTATGGAACTAGTATGAAAAGATGGAAGAAGAATAGTAAGAATTGTCGTCCTTAGAACTCTGAGAAGCGCAAGAGGCAAACCTTTGAAATTCAAACACAGGATTGGGGTGCTCTGGCCTACACGAATTCCCAGAGCCCAAAATTCAGAGACCCTTTTTTGGGGATATAAGAGAGATGACTCCCCGGACACTCCTCTTGTGCTCCCCGACACTGCTTCGTTGTTTTTCAACTCGACACTCTCTAAGTTCACATGTTTCCTTCCCCATAAGATTGGAATGAGTTATACCCTCAATATATTATAGATTCAACTCAAAATTTCTCCCAAAACATGAATCAAATATCAAGAAAAACTAAACAATACAACCCATAATAATTTTTAAAAATTTAGTCAAGAACTCAAAGGATTTTATTTCAATCTTATACTTCAATGAATTGAATCATTATTGGCTAACAGGTGAACCAACCCAATGCAATGTGATCTCACATACCTCGTAGAATTGATTACTTGGAGAATCCACTTTACAAACTTGAATGTTCTTGTCTTTTGTTTTTCTTCTTGTTTCTCCTATTTTATCTTTTCTCCAAGCCATACCATGAACATAGACCTTTCTAAATTGACTAAAATCTTTTTTGACCCCAATTAAACTCATAAAATGAATTAAAATAATTGGAAAGGAAACTACTTAAATACCCTTTAAAATCTCGATTACACTTTAATTATTTGAATAGCCCAACTTCAAATGAGCATATCTCACTCATACGAACTCAAAATTTCACAAACTTGGTGGTGTTAGAAAAATTATTCTAAGATATTTCCTACGACATTTGGAAAATCATATAAATATTCTTGAGCTAGGAGTTATTGTCGTTTGAAGTTAACCAAAACTCAATTTAACATACTTAATCAAATTTTTCAGAGTTCTATATACTTACCCAAAATGTCTATCTTTATTTCTTAACTTCCTCCTACTTATTTCAATTTACAAGATGTTAGAGTATCTATCCCCTTAGAACATTCATCCCTGAATTAGATTACTCTTATTAGGCTAAGTGTGTAACATAAATAATTCAATTCAAACACCCAACAAGAAAATCTAACACATCAAGTTTACAAATTATAGAGTACTAAAAAGAGAATTAGTACCTTGATCTAGAAATTCTTTCGTTTCAAAGCGATATGGATATCTCTTCTTCATATGTTCCTCTGCTTCCTATGTGGCTTCCTCAACAACTGATTTCTCCAAAGCACTTTGAATGATGCTACTTCCTTAGTACTCAACTTAAAAACTTTGCAATCTAGAATCTGGAAAAGAATCCCCTCATAATATAAAATAAAATTGATCCCAATATCTTCAGTTGGTTTGATTAATGAACGATCACCCATGAACTTCTTCAACATTGAGGTGTAAAATACCGGATGAACTGCGGCTAACTCTTGTGGTTGATCCAACTCATAAGATACATTACCTACCATTTTTGATATTATGTAAGGGACGATATACCATGGACTAAGATTCTCCATCTTAAAAAATCTTGCAACACCTTTCATGGGCGAAACTTTCCAGCATACCCAATCATTTTCTTAAAATTTTGTAACATTCCGGAAAATGTACTTGTCTAGTGAAGGGTCTATAAGGTTGTTAAGAATATGTATTGGGGTAAATAGGCATCCCAATGCCCAATATTGAGTAATATTGGGCATGTTAGAGAATATTGGTTTAAGGGTGTTATCCAATTTCTATGTATTGAGATATACTTTAATTTTAAAATGATCCAATCCAAGATTTTTTAGGAATTGTACCCGAATGAAAATCCTAAGCTAAAATATTAGATTCTTAGTTGTACACATTAGGTACGAGGCATCCAAGTGTCAAGCCTAGGTACCATAGCACATGATCATTTAAAATTATCATGTAGATTAAGCAGTGACCAAGGACATAGTGAGGGTCCTTGGACAAGAAAAATGCAGTAACACATGTGCAAGAACATGTGCAAGAGATCAAGCGACCAAGTCCCAACCGAATACAGTTAGGGCAGTTAGAAGGCAGGCGCGCGTGCCGGTAAAGCCACATGGGTCCTACATTCCTAACGAGTCCTAGGATCTAATTAACTTACCTAAATATCTAACTAACCTAGGACTAACTGAAATAAACTAACTAGTGTACCCAAAATCCTAAAACCTAACTGAGTGATACTAGCCGGGTAACTAACTAAAAGAACATCCTAGTACGTAACCTAGGATGGTCCAGAGAGGTTGGTTATGGTCCTAGTGACTTAGGGGTACTTTAGTAATTATCCTAGGTCACTTAATTAATTAAATTAGCAACTTAGTTGATTAATTAAAAATCCTAGTCAAAGCCGAAACAGTTAGGAAAATTTCAGATTTGGCTAAGTCAAATGCTCTCCTACTTTTAGTCAATTTAGGAGGGTTGTTTTGGTAATTGGATAATTTATTTAAGTTAATTAGCCTATGTTGAATTATTCAATATCAGTTCCTAAGACTTAGACTTAAGGTTAATCAGTAGAAACCTCACGACTCCAAAAATAGTAACAAACGCAAGAAAGTTCTCCTTAGGCGATTCAAGGCAGATTCTTCTAGACTTTTCATGCAAATTACGGGGTGATCGTCATAGATTCAATTCTACAGTAAGGTATGGATTTTCTATATTTAATTCCTTTCCCTAAGAGGCTTTTCAGACATTTTGAATAGAAGAAAATTAAACTAGGGTTGTTCCCAATAAAATTGTCGAATGTTCATCTCCCTAGTTCTCTCTATTTACGATTCTAGTAGTATGTATAATGTAAATCTCGAGCATGTCGTTGGTATGTGGTGCTAACTGATCAGTATGTGTAGGTTTCTTGATTTGATAGTGTCGAATGAGACCTATAGGTTAGATCTGTATGATTAATGCCTAATTGTGTTCGAGAAGATGAAATTGTTATAAGTCGTTTATGAAATTCAGTTTACTTTTGAAAAGAATAAAGTTTTTGATTACTGATTGTGTTTTACAGTAGATATGTTTGTAAGTGTTTGGAATGCAATGTCTCCAAGAGTATACAATAAGGAGAATCAAATCTAGTTAATGAATCTTCAATGACAAATCAACTTTATATCTTGGCCAATCTAACACAGAATTGCTCTTATAAGCTAATTAATGTTAAAAGTTGGCTTGCTTAAAATGAAGGTTTAGATTAGTATAATATGTGAAAGTTTGGCTTATGCCAGCAATATTATTTCAATAATATGTTATTGAATTGGTCAATATTAAGTTGAACCAATTCTATGTGGACAATGTAAATTATGATGCAATTTGTGAGGCCAAATATATGTTAAAGATTGACTTGATATGTAACTCAATGAACTCATAACCCACAGTATGCCAATGATTGGGACAAGTCCCGACATACCCTATCTAAATGAACTTGTGAACATAATAGTACATTGAGTAAGTCCTTACAACTTTCATAAAGAATGGTTGTATAAGACTACCAAAGAACTATGAACAAGATAAGGTGAGTAATGAAATAATTAAAATCTTATGAGTTATGAAATTGACATAGAATGGGGTGTTAAAGGAAGTGAGACAAGTTTCACTTGCACATAAACAATTATGTTAAAGATAGTCACATAAGAGGGTGTCAGAAATCGTGAGACAAGTCTCATACACACCATAATGATAATGTAAGACTTAAGTTTACATTCATCAACTAAAGAAAGGGATGACAAGTCATCCATTGAGCTAAGTATAGCTCAAACTAGAAGCAAGCTTCCACAATGAACGAGTCAACTCTAAAAGTTGTAAAGTATGATAAATTGAGTAAAGCACCGATAGACTAGCAATGAGCTTGTGCAAGCACATGTAAGCCTCATGAGATGAGACTACCACCAAGGTGGATAAGGGTCTCCAATATCTCTTAGTCTTTGAACTATGTTGCCAACATAGGTACTAGCCAGTCGATTCCACCTAAGAGTGCTAGGTAGTATTCTGTTTCACTTTTCCTGGTTAACCAGTTCTTTTTAGTGTTGGGAAGACACTGGGTTTCTTGTTTATCTCACATGATATATGTCGGTTAAATGCTCCAGATTTGGTTTCACTTTAGCCGGAGAACCACCTCTTTTCAGTGTGAGGAAGACACTGGATTTCATGTTAACTCACATGATCTAGGTTAACTTTAACCTGTGAACCACCTCTTTTCAATGTGGGGAAGACACTAGATTTCATGTTAGCTCACATGATCTAAGTCAGTTAAATGATACATATTTCTTTATGAAAGTAAGAAACAAAGAAAGAAAATTATATTCAAAGTGGACATGAGATCAAAGAAGAAGAAAAGTAAGTTCACAAGTGAACTAAGTAAGCATAATGATCAAATAATGGACATAGCCAATAATGTGAATATTTGTGCCCCAACAACTTTATATTATCCAAAATGATCAAATAATGGGCATAGCCAATAAAATGAATATATGCCCCAGCATCTTTGTATTATGCCAACGATCAAATAATGGGCATAGCCAATAAAGATTGGCTTATAAAGACTTCATTCCCAATTTAACAAAGATGGAAAAAATAACTTGTCAATAGAGCAGCCAAATCATTTCCTTAATATTTTGGATTACTTACTCGATTCATTTCTTTTGGATTACTTACTCGATTCATTTTAGGAATGGGACTACAACGAATCATTGCACTCGTAAAGAAAACACAGGATCAAATGAGATCATTGAACTATACATCAAAAAGAAGAAAAAGACTAAAAAAGAAAGTAAGTCTTGGAATGGAGCTTTCAGCTTAATGGAGCAAAAATATTAACTTTTGCTCGAGTTATTATAAAATTATGTTCATGATTCCAAGGTCTTATGTTCATATATAAAATGAGTTGTGTGCATTAAATTCATGAAACTATGTCATATTCACAGCATGATTCATAAATAACGAATTAGGAAAGGTAAGTGACTTTACTTTCCAAAAATGGCATGTTGTTGTAGGAAGAGCTTTCCTTGATCATGCATAGTCCTTATGTGTTTATGTGCATACACCCGTACTTAGTAAAAGTGTGTACTAACCCATATACAATTACTATTTTTATAGGTGCAGGTCCTTAAGAAGATTGAAGATCCATTGAAGGTGTTTGGACTAGTACATCCAGAATTTGGTAGGTCCTCTTAAGTTCGAGGAGGCCTACGCTTTGTAGTCTATATTTAGTACATTAGACATAGCTAGTGGATGTTGTCCCTAGCATTTCCTTTCAAACATTTGTTCAAGCTTTCATATTAAGGCCGGTTTGGCAACTATTATTAATATTATGATTTCTTTATTCAGCTGTTTTATCTGTTAATAGATGATTGTTTAGTTTGAGCTACTAGTATATCACTCTTATGAAGAAATTATATGAAGTCTCAGTAAAGTTCATTAAGCTTAAAATTTTTATATTTTCCGCAAATTTACATGTTTGATTGTGATGAAAGTAAAGAAGAGGCTTGTCTGCGACCTCTAAGAGGATAACGACTCCGGTGTCATCTAGGGTCTAGGAACCGGGTGTGAAAAATTCAAAATCCATTCATCTAACATAGTTGTAGGTTTTCTTATGATTCTGTGCAATTTTCAACCTCTCTTGAATAAGTTTAACCATATCCATAGCTTGATGATCTAAATGTGATCCTATCAACCCTACTTTACCAACTTCAAAATATCTAATATGAGATCTATATCATCTCCCATAAAGAGATTCATAAGGAGTCATTTTTATGCTAGAATGGTAACTATTTTTGTAAGAAAATTCAATAAGTTGGAATTGGTCATCCCAATTACCTTTGAAATAAATCACAGAAGCCATCAACATATCCTATACGGTCCCTTGACCACTTTTATAAGATGAAAGGAACTACTTAATTTAACTTTTGAACCAAAACCTTTTTGAAATAATTTCCAAAATTGTGTAGTAAATTGCGAATCTCTTTCTTAAATAATGATAATAAAAACTGCAAAAAGTGAGTTGATTTTGTCATTATCACCCAAATAGAATCATGTTGCTTGCTAGACCTTGGTAAACCTATGATGAAATCCATATTTATCATCTCCCACTTTTATTCCGAAAGTTTTATATTCTAGACCATAACACCGGGCCTTTGGTGCACTACTTTAACTTGTTGGAAGATCAGACCCTTAGACACAAATTCTGAAATGCTCTTCATACTACTCCACCAATAGACTTCTCTCAAATCGTGATACATCTTTGTGGAACCAGGATGATTGGAATATCTAGATCCATGAGATTCCTTTATGATGCACTCTTTGAGTTCATCTACTCTTGGTACACACAATCTAACTTGATACCCCAATCTCCCTTGTTCAAAATCCATTACTTTTTTCTTATGAACATTTGCCTTTAATTCAAGAAAAATTAGGTATTTATCCTACTTCTCTTTTAATTCTAATACTAATTAATATCTAGCCTCATTTATCACCACTACTGTCCTTTTGTGAAATCCAATAAACAAACTCCAAAATGTGAAAGTCTGTGCACATCCTTTGCTAGTTCTTTCTTATCTTTCACAAACTGGTAGTACTAGCCATAGACAACATGCTAAAGACATCAAAAACAACATTAGCCTTACATGTTGGTAAAAGATACTCATGTCTTAATCCTTAATTAATTCTTACCACCTCCTTTGTCTGAGATTTAAAAACTTTTGAGTTAGTACATTTTGAATACTTATGATCAGTGAATAAATCTACATGAATATTATATAAATAATGAAGCTATATCTTCAAAGCGAATACTACCATAGCAAAATCAAAGTCATGGGTTGGAGGTAAAGAAAAACCTTTCATATGAAGAAATTCTAGTTTATATTTAAGAGCAACAGGTTTAGAACTTGAGAAACAAGAAGTTGCCTTTGTGATAGTTCTATAAAGAAAATCATATAGTGGAGGGTGCTACTGGAGGACCAGGCCAATATGATGACCCGATATCCATATCTTTTTCCATATACACAAACTCTAGCTTGAGGTAATGAGATCCTTCTGGCTTGTCCTATGTTTTGGAATCATGTGTATTATGTGTCTATGATTTCCTTATGTTATGCATGTTCATGAAAAACTTGTGTTTTGATAAAAATGATTTTGAATGATTGATTTTCATCATGTTATTGTGCATTTACTATTAGTTTCATATAGACTCTAGGAGATAGTATGATGGACATGTTTTTCGCTATTCTTTTGAGTATGAGTGGCATATAGGCTCCAAGTAATTATGTTGAGCATTATGTTACTGTATAGAAGGAAGTTCCTCCTTGAAGATGAGGAATTTTAAAATTTCATACTTTACTTATGGTACATTGAGTATGTTTATCTTGGATTTAACGTTTCCTCATTGGTTGTATGTATTTTTATGACTTGCATGCATCGTGTGTTGCTAAACTTGAGTCATTTCCGTTCGAAAGTCCTAGCATCTCACCGAGGATGAATTTTCCCAAGGGGGCGATAATGAAACACCTCATAATATAGTAGGCTAAACTAGGGCTAAGTGAGAGGGAAACATCCAAAAAGGGAGGAACTTTAGGCAGACTTCACCAAGAACTACCTCACCTCACACGACCACCATGAAAAATCTTATGGAGGACTAGGAGTGACAATGAGGTTCGTGGAGGGATAAGCAGTAGATAGGCTACACTGCCCCAAACAAGGAACCTCTCTAAGAGCCACTTGACGGCTCGTAAAGGACACTACAGCCGTCGGAAGGGTCGTGATCCTAAGCTATTCGTTGGGGGAGAAAGGGTTGGCACTGTAGCCACTTCTTTAAGAACCAACAAGAGCATCTCGACTCGTGTTAGGGACCATGAATATTTGAGCGTCACATGGTAAAGTGGTATTGACTATAAGTTAAGGATTAAATCTTTCTTATTTTAATTAGATCAAAGACATGTCGTTTTTCCTAAGTATATGACTCTTATATAAGTTATTTTAACCCCAAACTCATATGTTCAAGACATTATTTCCAAAACCCAAAAAAATCCCCAAAAGTTCATACTCACAAAATAATTCTCTCTCTAGAATATTGAAGAAGAAGAAGAAGAAGATTTCATCCATGGAGTTCTCAAATTCTCTAATATCAAAAGGTAGAAATTCCCAATTTGTTAAGATTTTCTTTAATTATCATGGGTGCTTTGAAAAGTTAATTTAAATGATCAAATTATGTTAGATTTAAGTATTAATTGATGAATTACTATGATTTTATGATTATATCCCCATAAAAAAAATAAACACCCATGTTTTCAAGTTATGAATCATGTGATGTTAGATTTTTAATGTTAAAGGAGATTTTTATTAAATTAAGCATATATTTCTAGCTCTACATGAAGTTATGATGAAATCCATGTCTAACCTATGTTTTCTAAGTAATTATGATTGAAACTGGGCATTAATCCTCAAGAGGTAAATTATAGACTATGGCATGTTCTTATGAAGTTTATGCGATTGTTTTAAGGGGCTTTGAGAGTAAATTACCAATGATGATTTTTTATTGTGTTATTCAAAGGATATTCTCATAAACACAAATTAGCATGATGTCAAAGGTTTTCAAACATAATAAGGGTTCTTAGGTTGAAAGGTTTTCTCACCTTATTGAATTAGAGAGGTTGATGTCAAAGGTTTCCTCAAATAATAAGGGTTCTCAGGTTTTATAACCTAATAAAAAACTAAAGACATCAGGTCATGACAGAGAGAATCCAACACGAGTTTGAATGAGTATCTAAACCAGGAACTTGATATAATTGAGACTGGATAGAGCTGAAGGCGAGTCTATGTAGCTAGTACACTCAATAAACTCCATAAAATAAAAAATAAAAAGGAAAACACAATTAAGGTTCTGTAATGGGCAACATGACTGAGTAGGTATCATCGGCCAACCCAAAAAAGAAAATAACATACAATGAATAATAGTATGAAATCAACTATGACACTTAACCAGTAACTAGCAACAAAAAACATGAACATGTGACAACAGAAGCTAGTACACAATCATTCACAATATTCTAGACACATGGGGACTCATGCCTCCACAACACACTCGTTTGGGAAGTGGATTCTTTGATATTGAGTATTTTAAGTCAATTCAATAAGTTTTTTCTATAATGTTACCATGTTGGAACGTGACACTCCGATCTAGTTATACCATATCAGAACGTGATACTCCAATTCAATAATACCGTGCAAGAACGTAACACTCCGATCTAATAATACTGTGCCGGAATATGACACTCTGATCCAATAATGCCGTGAGGGAACGTGTCACTCCGATCTAATAATATCATTAATTTATTAATTATTATCACCACTTTCAATTTGTTAATAGTATTTCATCAAGACTTCTTTATTCAAGGCATCATTTTGATGGAGAGGGTTCAAGATCATAAATTCAACTGTCTCGGAATTTTAGACCAACCCCAAACCACACAACCAAGCTATACAACCACACAATGAAGTACATAGGAAACTTCACAATATCACTCAATACATAACATCGCTATTGATAGTCTATCTATTAAATATAAATAAACATAACATATCTCCACCGAAGAACCGAAGTGAAGAAAGTTACTTCTTCAATACTTTTCCCTTTCCTAATGTCTTCAAACACTTCCAATCTATTCAATTTGTGAAATTTATAAGTTAACGAGTCTATAGATACTTATAATACTCTATGTATAGACAAGAACCAAAAATCATCAGACACAAATCAATACACAAGTTCCTAATCTTGAGGTCCATTAACATGTCAAGTCTCTTGTTTTTTATATTCAAGCCTAAGGTTAAGTCTTTATTTCTCTTAATAATATACTACACTTAATTACCTATCTCAATTTGTTTAACTTTAGATTTCTGATGATCAACAAAATAAAACTTAAAACAGAGTATAGGTTTCGAAGTAATGCATACTGAAATATCATCATGACACTATCATTAATTAATCATTGTACCTTATTATCTCAAGACAAAAAAATGCGCAACCAATTTTTATCCTTTTTTATAAATTAACAATAATATATTTATATAAAAGAGAACCCAAGCTTAGCCTACGTGGCGCAACCATAAACCATCATTCATTTTTAAATTGATTATTTCCAAAACTAGCCCTCCCTT
This sequence comes from Solanum habrochaites, assembly GCA_027704765.1. NCBI lineage: Eukaryota > Viridiplantae > Streptophyta > Magnoliopsida > Solanales > Solanaceae > Solanum > Solanum habrochaites. Next base: position 7,785,599 of record JAKWJA010002494.1, on the reverse strand, counting down.
TTAATGATAAGTTGTGACTTTTATGAAAATGACATTTTAGGCAAGTTATGACTTTTATGAAGAGTTGCAATTTTTATGAAAAATTGTGACTTTTATGATATGTTGTGACGTTTATAAAGGATTCTAACTTTTCCAAAGAGTTGTAACCTTTCGGATAAGGCAGAACAAACGTTTGTTCACAGTATCTTATGTTGTCTATAAATAATGGAATTTTTTGCAACTATAATTTGTAGGGTTTTTTCCCGCTATAGGATAGTCAAATTTAAATACATTAAGTACTTTTGAAGTTTGTTTCATACTTGAATGTTTTCTTGGAGCATAATCTTAACTATACATGAAGTGATTGATGGAACTTTGGCATTTTTTCCCCTATTCTGGTGATATTTTTGTAACTCTGTTACGTTTCAGCAAGGATGACTGAAAACTAATCTTCTATTTTGTCCCTTTCTAAAGGGTTCTTATATACACAAAGAAAATAGATTTCAATTGTAATGTGATATGCTGCTGAAATGGTTGATGGTTGAATTCATTACATTTGATTCTTTAGTAAACAAATTGTTTATTTCTTCCATTATATATTTTTTTTAAATATTTTTTTAATTCATATACATTAATTAAGCTTCTTCTAATGTGTCTTTTATTTCTCAAAGTTTTCTTCCTCCTATTTCATTAAGCTTAATATTTTACTATAAATCATAGTAATTGATGTATCTATATCAAACTTTTTTTTGCAATTTGGTGAATTTTTTTAAATTATGTTTAAGAAACCAGTGAGGATGATTGAAAATGTATATTTTTTGGGAAAATTTCTTGTGGGTTGAGCTATATTTGATTGCATAAAACAAATATTATTGTATAACTAATGCGGAACCAATGATGAACTTTTGTAAAAGAACCAAAATGATTTCTCTCTTGCTTGCCTTAGTTAGTATATTATTCTAATTATTTTTTCTTGGGTACAAACATTTTGTATGCCATTGCATTATTCGTAGAATATTTGTATAGAGAAAATTAGTCTACATATTTTATTGTAAGTTAAATAATTTGTTATATTTCTTGTTCCCTTCTTTTTGGGACTAGAATATACCAAGTTTTTGTGAAACTAAAAATTGTCCACAATACACTATAATAAATGATTTTATCGGAAAAATGTATGCACGTCCACAGAGATTACTATAGCCTTTACCGACATTAATAAACTGTCTGATTTAATTTTAATATAGACTTCAGGGACATTTATCTATAGTACCAATTGCCTCAGAAAATACATATTTATCGATAATTAAGCTATTAATTATCGTCAAACATCATTTTTCTGTAGTGATAACTCATTCCCCTTTGATAAAGTTTTGAATTTTTTTTATAAAGAAGTAACAACTCTTTCTTTTGGCTCCTTTCTATTATTTTTGTGAACCTTAAATTTGAAGACTATCTTTTTTGAAAAATATACTAAGTAACATGTCTTTTTCTTCTTAATTTTTAGGAAAGTAAGGTCGTCTTTATTTTATTTTATTTTATATTTATGAGTTCAACAGCTCACAAAATTATGTTGTGAGATTTTAATATGTTATATGTCAAAAATTTTGCTTAGCACATCTCGTTGTGAATATTCAGGTGCCACATACTACTTGGTTGATAATTGCATTAACTTTTTGTAACTCCATATTATAATCATAACAAGAACTCTGAGTGCTTCTATTTTCTTAGTCCTCAACTTGCAAACATGGCAATCTATAATATGGACAAGAATCTGCTCATAAGATAAGTTATCATTGATCCCAATATATTCAATTTTTAATATTAATGAAGGATCACCCATGAACTTATTCAACATGGAAATGTGAATACCGCATGAACTGCGGCTAACTCTTGTTGTAGGTCCAACAAATAAGATACATTACCTAGTTTTGTATGGGTCGATATATCGAGGACTACACTTCTCCTTCTTACTAAATATAATAGCACCTTTCATTGGTGAAGCATTCAAATATACCCAATAATCTGCTTCAAACTCTAACTCCATTTTTCTTACATAGGTGTAGGATTGGAATCGATGTCATTTTCGACCTCTATTAAATCACTTTCAACATCTCCATAGCTTGATGATCTAAATATGGTACTATCAACCCTGCTTCACAAACTTCAAACAATCTAATAGGAGTTTTGTATCTTCTCCCATAAAGAGCTTCATAATAAGTCATTTTGTATACTAGAGTGGTAACTATTGTTGTAAAAAATTCAATAAGAGGTAGGTGATAATCACAATTACCTTCGAAATAAATCACAGAAGCCATCGACATATCCTCTAAGGTAGAACATTGTGCTCTACTTGACCAATTGTCTAAGAATGAAAGGCATTACATAATTTAACCTTTAAACCTGAGGCTTTGTCGAATAACTTCCAAAATATGTAGTAAATTGCTCATCTCTGTCTGAAATAATGGTGAGAAAAAATGCATGAAGTCTAACCACTTCTTGAAGGTACAACTTGGCATAGTCCTCTAGTGAATGGGTAGTCTTTACCGGCAAAAAGTCAGTTAATTTTATCATTATATCAAAAATCACCAAAAATGAATCATGTTCCCTGCAAAACCTTGGTAAAGCTAGGATGAAATCAATATTAATCATATCCCCCTTCCATTCTGGAAGTTCTATATTGTAGGCCATACAACCAGGCCTTTGGTCCTCTACTTTGACTAGTTGGAAATTTGTACACTTAGACACCAATTCTAAAATGTCATTCGTACTACTTATCCAATACTTCTATGATGTCAATATTCAACGATATGGTGGAGGACACTATTGAGGTGTTTATGGATGATTTTTAAGATGTTGGTGACTACTTTGAGCGGTGTTTGAGTCATTTGTCCGAGGTTCTTAAGAGGTGTGAATATTGCAACCTTGTGCTAAATTGGGAAAAGTGTCACTTCATGGTGAAATATGGTATTGTATTGGGTCATTGCATTTCAGAGAAGGTAATAGAGTTTGATCGAGCTAAAGTTGAGGTGATAGAGCGACTTCCTCCAACTATCTCTGTAAAAGGTGTGACAAGTTTTCTTGGGCATGCAGTCTTTTACCGGAGGTTCATCAAGGATTTTTCAAAGATTACACATCCATTCTGCATGTTGCTTGAGAAAGAGTGTAAGTTTCATGTTGATGAATCCTGTCTTAAGGCATTTGGTGAGTTGACAAAAAATTTGGTGTCTACACCTATCATCATTTCTCCGTTTTGGAGAAAACCTTTTGAGGTGATGTATGATGCGAGTTGGGTTGCTCTTGGTGTGGTATTGGGACAAAGAAGGTTCAAAATCCTTAATCCCATTTACTATTCTAGTAAAGAACTTAATGAAGCCCAAAAGAACTACACCGTGACTGAACAAGAGCTCCCTGCTGTAGTCTTTGCTCTCGAGAAATTCCGCTCCTATTTTCTTATCAATAGAGTTATAGTGCATATTGATCATTCGGCTTTGAGATATTTGATGACAAAGAAGGATGTGAAACCGAGGTTGATTCATTGGGTATTACTATTGCAAGAATTTGACTTTGAGGTAAAAGATATAAAAGGGACCAAAAATCATGTTACTGATCACATGTCCCGATTGGAAGATGAAGCAATGATAGAATTGTGTCAAAAGGCTGAGATTGATGATATTTTCCCTGATGAACATGTATTGGCTTCCTCCCAAGACTTGATTCCATGGTTCGCAGATTTTGCGAATTATCTGGCTAGTGATATCGTCCCACCGGGCTTGTCCTTTCATCAAAGAAAAAAGTTCATGCATGATGTGAAAAAATTATTTTGGGATGATCCCTACATATATAGGAGTTTTTCTTATGGGATTATTCGGCGTTGAATGCTAAAAGTTGAGATGTTGAGTATTTTGGAGGCATGTCATTATTCGCCTGTAGGTGGGCATCATAGTGGTGTTCCATTTACTCACAAGATCTTGCAATCTTGCTACTAATTGCCAAACATACACCAAGATTCTCATCATTTTGCCAAGGCATATGATAGATGCGAAAGAGATGGTGGCATTTCGCGAAAGCAAGAGCTCCCTCTAAATCTCATTCTTGTGATTGAGTTGTTTGATGTGTAGGGCATTGACTTTATGGGACCTTTTGTGATTTCTCATGGGATGAAGTACATTATTGTGGAAGTCGATTATGTGGCTAAATGGGTGGAATCTATGGCACTTGCGAATAATGAAGGGAAGAGTGTCACCAGTTTCTTTAAAAAGAACATATTTTCTAGATTTGGCACCCCAAGGGCTATTATCAGTGATGGGGGATCAAACTTTTGCAACAAGCTGTTTAAGGGATTATTGGAAAAATATGGGGTTCTCCATAATGTCGTCACTCCTTACTATCCTCAAACTAGTGCACAAGTTGAGGTGTCAAACAGGGAGATTAAGCAAATTTTGGCAAAAACGGTGAATGCTAGTAGAACGGATTGTTCAAGGAGGCTTGATGATGCTCTTAGGGCCTACCATACAGCATACAAGACTCCCATAGGTATGTCCCCATACCAACTTGTATATGGAAAAGCTTGTACCGGTTGAATTAGAGCATAAGGCCATGTGGGCAATGAAGAAGTTGAAAATGGATTGGAATGAGGCCGCGGAACAACGGTTAAACGGGTTGAATGAGCTTGATGAATTTCACTTGAAGGCATTTTAAAGCTCAGCCCTCTACAAAGAAAAGATGAAAAAGTACCATGACCAAAAGATTGAGAAGCGCAATTTTTTGGTTGGGGATTTGGTGCTTTTGTTCAATTCTAGGTTGCGTTTGTTTCCGAGCAAACTCAAGTCCAAATGGACTGGTCCCTATTTGATCGCCCAACTATTCCATTATGGTGCGGTTGAGTTAGAGAACAAGGAGGGTGTGAGGTTCAAGGTGAACGGGCAGCGAATCAAAATATATCTAGGGCATGCTGAAACGGCGAAGGAAGTGATCGAGGCATACCAAGTTGATGAAGTCTGAGTAATCAAGAGTCCTCCGTAGTGCCATGACGTTAAATCAAGCGCTGATTGGGAGGCAACCCAATATGTATCCTCTAGCCAACTATAGGTTTTTCATGATTTTGTAGGCATAGATTCATTATTTTTGCTTTTATTACTTATGTCACGACTGAATGTTCCTTTATTTTTCTTTAGAAGTGTTGGCTAGAGCAAAGATTAGGGTCCGTGTCCAAAAAGTGTCCAGAAAATACAAAAAGATTAGCTTAATTGGTGTTAAATATGCACGTATCAAATCACCAGAAATCTACAGAAAAATTGGTCCGCTACACCCATCGACGGACCGTCGTGTCATCGACGGATCGTCGGTGGAATCTGTCATGCCCAGGTATGTCTTTCAAATTTTCTATGTTAGGGAATACTCAATGGACCGTCGACGCGGAATCGCCGCGTCTTTACCCATCGACCCGACCCAACCCGTCTAGCTGAATGTTAAAAGTTTTAAACCTTTAAAGTTCCCACATCTTCACATAACCCCTCATAACCGGTTCTCTCCTCATTTCGTACCATTTATCCCCACTTCATCACCATTAACTTCCATTCCCTCTCCATCTTCTGATTTCCCATAATTCCCCAAATTCCGACAGTTCCTTTCTCTCCTAGTTTCTTTAGTCCATTGTCGGTTGGTGTTCATGGTGTTTGTGTTGTTGTTCAACTACCAGTATCTTACTTCTTCTTCCTCTACTCCAGTTATCAGGTATGTTCTTCTGATCCGTGAATTAACTATCGTTAATTTTTTGTTTTCTGATTAAAATTGATGTCTTACTGTGTAGGTCTCCATTTTTTGGACCTTTTTTGCATGCTAGAACTCACCCCCGTAGTCCTAAGTTCCCGTAGAACACTAATATTGAAAAGGAATGGGGGTGTTTCATTAAAACAATGGCGTGCATTTCCTGATTTTGTTTCTTACCTAGGTTGATGGCTATTGAAAATTGAATGCTAAAACTTAAAAACTTCTTATCGTAGGAATTATGGGATGCTGGGTAGTTGCTTGGGAATCTTGGGTTGTTAAGGATACTCCGCATTAGTAAGTTTGGGGAACTAATTTCTGTCCCTAAAGGACAGAACGAGACCCCGTCGACAGACCGTCATGCCCTCGACATTCAAGGATGACTACCATACTGTAAGTATAAGGAACCCCAATGATTTTGATGAAGAACTCGACCACCAAAAGCCCTACTAGCTCCTTCTTGAGTTCTAGCTTCTATGGAGTTTGAGAGAGCCTTTTAAGAGAGAGGGGTTTTGGGTTTTAGAAAATGAAGTGTAAAATAAGGTCTTAGAAACACTTTAATATACTTAAAATACCTTAAAAATATCTTCCCTAGGTTCGTAAAAGACTTAGGCTAAATTTACCAAACACCCCAAGTCAACACAGAAAAGTGACATCTTTTTGGGCAGCTTCACAGACGGCTCCAACCAACGGACCGTTTGTCCACCAACGGCCCATTGTGGTGGTTCGTTGGTTGGGAGTTTTACTCGATACTGTGCAGGCTTGCATTCCTTGCAGGTCCAGTCGACGCCCAAGGTCGACAGACCATTTGTTGACAAACGGATTGTCCTTTGTGGCATCGTTTGGTCACTGCTTGGCAGCTTCTTTCCAAGAGATGGGGTCCTATTTTAGGAGCCCTTGTGGATCCTAGGTGGGGTCATACCCGGACGTTAAACCCCCTAAACATAGTATTCTAGGTCTTAGGAACATCTCACACCAATTTCAAACAAACCGAATACGTAAATCTCACCAAAGCACATGAACACTTTCTAAGGCACACCTTGCGAACAACATGGACGTTCTTGGACGTTTAACCTATTAACTTAACCAAAATTAACACACTTCCTAAGGACATCATTATAACTCATTTTATCAAAAAAATCAACTCAAAAAACATTCAGGGAGCTCTAGTTCACCTAAGTTCAATTTACGGTGTTACATTCTCCCCCACATGGAATAACATTCGTCCTCGAATGACACGAAACTCGTTTAAGAACATCAAGGACTTACTAGTGTCACTTTACACACCAAAATAAGGCTCAAACATTCATAATCGATGCGCCAACTACAATGAACACAATTACACAATTATAAGAACTTTACTTAGCAACACAGGCAACTTTTGGAAAATAATTTCCACACTTCAAAACACATTTTGATTCCTCATTTATGGAGGAACTACCTTATTCAACCTTAAATGTGCTCATAAACATAACTTCTAAACACATTGAAGACATTGTTCATGAAAAAAATGATATTTTCTCAAATTTTTGAATTTCTAACAGTAAATATAAAATCTTGACAGTGAAACATGCTAAAAATCCTTTAATCCACTTCTCAAGCGATTTTATCATTAAGGCATGTCAACATGAGATACAACGTCATGCTAAATAACATCATAACATGATAACACAACTTTGAAGAAATTAAGCACTATCATTAGCTAAACTTTAACAAGAGAAATATAGGTTGACTACCAATTCTCCCAATGTGACCATAATCTCATCAAGAGCTTACAAAACATTATACCATCAAAGACACTCATAACATAAAAAGAAATTCAACTCATACTAATATGGAAGACTCTTAAACATTAGCAACCTATCAAGGATTTTGGTCTCAAGCTTGAATAAGGATAGAAGAAAAGATAAGGATATCAACTACCCTTCTACTCAACTCATTCTCCCCCACTTAGGGTAAAGACATCTTCAAGATCTCATACTTCAATGTACCACTAAGATTTTCACAAGGTAGGAACTCATACTACACTCAACTTATGCACATGAAGACTAAACATCAACCTTACCTGTCAAGCATAACACATTCCTCTTAGGATATAATCTAGAACAACACCCTTAAAGATCATCTCACTCAACTCTTAAACATCACATATCTAAACTCATGAAATAAAATCCTTTCTTTCTCACAACATTACCATATTCTTTTAACACTCTTCAAATTTTGCACCTTAATATTTATACTATCATTGTACACAATCATAAGATAACTCATTTTCCACGAAAGGGACTCCATTGAATCATTCTAACTCTTATAATGCTTATTATATCACCCTACAATTTCTCAACACCATACTTCCAACCTCATAAGCCACACATAGCCATAAACAGCATCATATCACAATTCTCAAAAAATAACCTTCACATTTACTCTTCTAGCCACAAAACCATCATAAGCATCAAAACTCACCTTTCTCTCCCTCAACATAGAAACAATTCTTTCTCCAAGAAAACACACCTAGAAAACCAACAGACAAAGGAAGAGAAGAGAGAGATCTTGTGGAGTTAAGCTCTATGTCACAATAAAAGAGTGATGAAGTAAGTTAAACTCTATCGTCCTATAGCCTCTTTTCCATGGGTGTGTCACGACTCACACCAATGACCAAGACTCTACTGGACATGGTTTGTGAGACTTTTAGACCCTAAACTATTTCCCATAACCTTACGTTGTGATACAAGTCTGTAACGACCCAAAAGTACCCCCAAGAAGCTAGGAAAAACTCTTGAATAGTCAGAATGCGTACCTGGCCCTTTGGGGTTTTGTATAAGCCTTCTAATTATCGTTCATTACATAAGACATGAAAAGTAGCGCGGAATTAAAACTATTCACGACATTTAATATAAAAAGGAATTCTTTCATAATTATTAAGAAAATCTCATTGTCACAAGCAAAACTTTGAGACACGACATAATATCTTAGGGACACAGCCCTTTACAATTGAAATAAATACATCATAAGTCTTAAATAAGAAACTAAGAAAATGGGACTATCCCTCAGATATATGAGGACATAATTTGTCTTCAGAGAATCTTTCCCAAGCTTTGCCTTCTAGACTTCAACCTTGCTCCAACCTATACTTACAAGTATATAAAAGTATGGGTTTAGTACAAATAATGTACTAAGTATGACATATGTAAAAACATGCAAAAAGGGATATTTTAGTATAAATACATTTTCATGCCAATTCAGTAAAACATTCATAAAATATAGAAGTAAAACAACATAAAAATCATCATTTAACACTTAGAGAAGGACTTCCATAATTTTAGAAAAAAGAACCATTTTACAGTGAAGTACCCAAACATTACAGTGAACCCCTTAGCATTACAATAAATTCATTTTGACATTACAGTGAACTATCTAAATCCCAAAACAGTGAACTCCTAAAGTCAAGCCAAGAGGAAATGAATTCATTTTCATAGGAGTTACCCTAGCTAAGGTTATCCTAATACTCACCGAGGTAAGACATGAAGAGAACACCCATAAACTTCTTTCAATATGCACCTAGGTGATCCCAAGACTACCCCTTCTAGGCTTACTCTCCACGGGAGAACAAGTCCCCACTCAATGATAATACATTAGAAGAACACTCAACCAACACACCAAAAATAACCTTTCGGAAAGCCTACTTAATGCAATGAGTAGATGGCGTCCTATTCCTCCACCTACCCTAAGTAGTACACTCTTTTAGAAGACTTATCTCATTCAATTCATATAAGACTCACCAAGAATCCCATTCGGAATGTCAACCTAATAAAATGAATAGATGGATTCCCATTCCACCACCTACCTAAAGTAGTACACTCTTTTAGAAGACTTAGTACTTTCAATTGATATAAGACTCACCAAGACTTCCATTCGGAATATGCCTACCTAGTGCAATGCAGAGATAGTGTCCCATTCAACTACCTAGCATAAGTAGAACACTCTTTTAGAAGACTTAGAACTTTCATTATTTTTGTGGGGGTTAGCTTAACCGACATAGACCATGAGAGCTAGACATGGAATCCCAATACTTCCTTTATCGGAGAAGGGTCCCCCCCCCCCCACTTGCCTAGAGTGAGGTCTTTTCTTTTAGCTTTTACATAGCTTTTCCAATGTCTACACCTATACGGGCACATATTTAAGGGATAAGGAGATTGCTACTAAGTAACTCATTCTCTACTAACAAGGGTACTCATATCAAGAGGTACATTAGAATACAACATTTCAACTCACTAAGTGTAACCACCTCTTCTTCATTTTCTCTCGGTGCTAGGCATAACTCCACATGGATTCTCAACATTTTTATACTATATGTTAAGGATAACTAGTAGACACCACGTCTCAACTCAGTCAGGGTATCCATCCTCCTACCTATCTTAGAAATCTCTTAGAAGATAATGAGATTGCTATTAACCACTTTATCTCAACTCACAAAGAGTGTTCACCCCGAAACTCCCCTATTCATTCACATTCTTTAACTTCATTCATTAATTCATTCAAAGTGTGTGTATGTGTGTGCATATATGAGAACACCTTTCACAATAGCATCATTTCATTTACATTCAATTACTTGGTTAGACCTTCATTTATCACATTACTCACTTTAACATGCTTCACTTAATCATATAATTCATCTAGACATAATCTCTAGAATACTTCTCATAATAAGATTCATAAGTTACATTAACAATAATAACATCATAATCATCTTATTTCACATAATATGCATTCATGGCCTCTTTTACAATACACAAGTAACTTTACATTTATACAATTCAAGATTCATAATACACATTACAGAACCATCTTCATTATCACTTCAGTCCATAAATTAGGTCTTCAAAGCCACACTTACAATACATACCAAGTATATCCAAATTCATCAAGTAAACACCGCCACCAAGAAGGTGGACCATATTACTCAAGAGCATTTCATAAATAAAGCTAAACAACAAAACCAACTTACCCTTTGTACAAGCTTCCATAACCTATAATAATTTCTTCAACAATTCATCATAATATAACCCTTAGGGCAGTAGCTAAACAACAACATCAACCCAAAGAAACCAAAGATCAAAGACTACAAAATATGCTCATTTAACCAAATCCTTTAGCCAAAATTTGATTTTAAAAAAACTTTAACATGTTTTCATTGAAGTTTCAGCATTATAATAACAACTTATCATTATAAACATCATATTTGAACCATTTAAAATGTTTTCATGCAAGACCCATATTTAGAGTTAAAGATAGAAGAAGTTAGGGTTGAAAACCCTTTTCAAAAATCTATAAGAAAGAACTCCTTGAATGGAAGAGAGTTCAAGGATGAATACCATACTTTAAGTAGAAGAGACCCCAATGATTTTGATAAAGAACTCGACCACCAACATCCCTCTTAGCTCCTTCTTGACTTTTAGCTTTTATGGAGTTTGAGAGAGTCTTTTTACAGAGAGGGGTTTTGGGTTTTAAGAAATGAAGTATAAAATTAGGTATTAGGGTTAGAAACACTTACTTTAAATACCTTTAACATATCTTCCTAGGTTCATAAATGACTTGGGGTGAATTTACCAAACACCCCAAGTCAACATAGAAAAGTGACAGCTTTTTCAGCAGCTTCGTAGACAGCTCCTACCAACGGACCATATGTCAATAAACGGCCCGTTGGAGGTCGTTCTTTGCTTGGGAGTTGGCCTCTATCCTGTGCGTGCATCTTTCCTTTTAGGTACAGTCGACGCCCAAGGTCGACGGACCGTTTGTTGACAAATGAACCATCCCTTGTGGTCGTCGTCTGGTCACTGCTTGGCAGATTCTTCATAAGAGATGGGGTCCTCTTCTAGGGCCCCTCGTGGATCCTAGGTGGAGTCTTACCCGTACGTTAAACCACTAAACATAGTCGTCTAGGTCTTAGGAACACATCACACCATTTCAAACAAAACGAACACTTAAATCTTTCAAAAAACACGTCAAGACACATGAACATTTTCTAAGGCACACTTCCCGAACGTCATGGACGTTCTTGGACGTTTGACCTCTAAGCTTAACCAAACTTCACAAACTGCCTAAGTACATCATTATAACTCATTTTAACACAAAATTAAGTCAAGAAATGTTCACGAAGGTCGAGTTCACCTTAGTTCGCTTTAGGGTATTACAAAGAGTTAAACAACATAATTCATAAACCATGATCAATGCAAGTGAATATCATCTTAAGACATACTTATGATAATTCCTTGAAGTAACCTTGTTTCATCATAACTATGCTAAATTAATGTGAGAATTAGTCAATTCTTTGTTTTCTCATTATCTGTGGAAGGCACGTCATCTTGCCAATCCAAGCTAAGTCATTGTCCATGGAGGAGCACACTAATATGCCCATCCAAGCTACCATGGAAAGGTATCCTCTCACCAATCCAAGCTACCATGAAAAGGTAGCATCTCCTTTAACAATCCAAGCCATCAGAGGTATCATATCCTTACCAATTCAAGCTACCTAGGTTTTATCATCATAACTCATAAGTTCTTAGTTTTATATGAACAAGATTTTTAACCTAGAATTGTTCAATGTGAGAAAACCCTTCACATTCATACATAAGAAATTTATATGGGAACTATCTCTTCCACAACAAGTACATCTAAATCATCAAATTCATAATCAAAGTTTTACTCTCAAGCCTTACACCTCATAATCATCATATGTGCTTCACTCTCAAGCAATCAATATCATAAAATCTCATAAGCCTAAATATCAAAGTAATTATAATTCATCAATCATATAAATGATACATCTAAACCCACAATTTCTCTTTTCATGGGATCAAACTCAATTATATCAATTTCATCTTTCAATACATGAGTTAGGCATGGTACATGTAAGTCATCCTAAAAATATGAAATCTTATCATTTGAATAATAAACAATCATTATCCAATCAATTGGATCAACATTCATTAAAATCCACAACATTAGAATTAAACCCTAACTCAAATAAGGAATTTTGTAATTTTCGAATGTAGAATTTTGGGGGCTCCATGGATGAAAAGTAATCATACCTTGATAACAAAGATCATAATTTCATGAGGAATAGAGACTTGACGTTGATGCTAGCTTCAACCCTTTCTTCTTTTTCAAGTTCTAAAGAGAGAAATATATCGGGGAGGAGTCTTTGTTCTTTTAAAATTCTTAGAAGAATGATATTAAGTTGGAGAAAATTGGGGGCAATATATTTATATAGGTTTTTAGGTGAATGTTAAAATGACGTAATATTGAATTAAAATAACGTGAAAAGACATTTAAAACCCTGACTTAAAAATTGAAACAAGGAACGTTGGAGCTCGCCAAAGGCCACTCGACTCGCCAAGTGAGCCTTTAGTTTGCTTAAATTTAAAGTAAGTCGAATTGGGGGCTAAGTCAACTTAGGCAATGGATATTCAGCTTTGGTGACACTCCGAACGGAACGGTGAGCTTGACTTAGCTCGCCTAAAATTTCAGAAAACTGGATGGTGAAATTGAGCCAAAAAGGAGGAGCTTTACTCGGTGAACCACCAAATCGACTCGACAGATCGCCAAGTCGACTAAGAAGTGAATATTTTCCTTTCTCCAGTTGGAGGTGTTATGTTACTAACGTTTATTGAGCATTCAAGTATTGTTTGGGCTGGAAAAAACAAAATGCAGTTTGGAAGGACTCAATAATGAGGACTTGTTTAAATTTACTTCCTGGGTTTGAGCTAGGGATGGGATAATCAGAGTAATCTATCATTTAATGATACAAACTAGGGATGGTCTATCTACTCAAGTAATGGTTGGTTTCTTATTGAAAAGGATCTTGGAGTTCGAGATAATTCATGGGGCATATGTTTGGTAGTTCAATGACTATTGCATGTTGGCTAGGCCAAGTTCTATCCATGTATCAATAAATGTTGTTGTAATTAATTTTTTGCGCGATAATCCATGACCTCATTAAGATTATGTATGATTATTTTCTACTCTTTGTATATTAGAAATTTCGTATTTTCACATATATTAAGAACTTGAAATATTGTAAAATTCTTACTCTTTGATGAATTTTATCTTCAACATATTTTAAATTATAGTATTTGTTCTTTGATATAATTGATTTCTAGATATTAAATGATTTTTCATATATTTGTCTATTATCATTTTCTCTATTGTTTGGTACATATGTATGCAACATATACAATACTCCATTTGATGTCCTTTTATTCATTCTTTAACCAGTAGCAACTAGTTTTCATTGCTCTTCTATGTCATTGTCTACAAACACCCCTAAATATGTCATAATAAATTTATGATGTGAAATATAGAAACCCCTCAATTCTCGAATGTGTCTTCCTTAATTATTCTACAACTAATAAATCATTAAAATATTTCATCAATTTTTTTAAAACTTTTTAAATCATAGTTACAAAAATGAAAATATTTTGAAATACATTATTTTTTTAAAAAAAAAATAACAACTAAAGAATTATGATCAAAGCAAGTCACATATTTATTATTCTGGAGTGGAGTGCACCAGTAGGAGGCAAATATTGGAAATAAAATCATTTACAAGTAATCAGAAAAACCAAGAAAGGTAACAAGTAGCAACAGTTTAAATAATTGAGACTCTTCAACTTTTTCGTGTATTAACCATTAACAAATAATAGAAAAGTAGAAATTGAAACATTTAGACTTTTCTAATAAAGAATGTGAAAGGTTAAAGAAGAAATTTGTGAAAAATATATTATAATTTTTGTCCATCTATCTATCTATATATCTATCTATATGTATGTATATATGTCGGTCTATCGATCTGTCTGTTTGTACGTCCATCCATCTATCTATGTGTATGTGTGTCCTCTGTCTTTTTGTTTGTCTTGCCTGCCCGTGCATCCGTCCATCCCATACACAAGAAATAAGAACTAGACAAAAATAACTTTAATCATCAAATATGCATAATAACACTACAAGTATGATAACAAACCGATATAGTCAAGAAACGAAATCAACTAATATCTCAATGCCCTCAGTTAAGGGAATTCTTAACAATAGAATCGTAAGAATTAGTCATTCAATGATTTATAGTTTGCGAGGCTCTTGAGATATAAAAAATAATAGTTTTCCTTAACTTACCTTGAATAGTGGCTTGAATAACTTGATGTAGATAATATATTTTCTTTAAGTGGTTGAGTATATTGTGAAAATATTTTTGTTTCCACAAAATCTTTTTAATATAAACAGAAAAGGGCCTAAAATACCCTTGAAGTATTGAAAATGGTATAAAATTACTTTTCATCCACCTATTGGCTTCAAAATGCCCTTTTCATCCACCTATTGGGTCCAAAATACCCTTGTCATCCACCTTTGGGTTAAAAATTGACCACTTCGGTAAAAAAGTAATACATCCC
Source organism: Solanum habrochaites (assembly GCA_027704765.1). Classification (NCBI taxonomy): domain Eukaryota; kingdom Viridiplantae; phylum Streptophyta; class Magnoliopsida; order Solanales; family Solanaceae; genus Solanum; species Solanum habrochaites. The sequence continues at coordinate 7,770,408 of JAKWJA010002494.1, read as the reverse complement.
GAATTAATTCATGCACTTTTTTAAAATATAAATTTATAAATACTTATGATTTATTTTAAAACCTTTATTATATTATTTGGAAAAAAAATTACCTATGAAGTACCATCACATAATTGAGACGTAAGAATAATTAAGATGAACATAGTCTGACTTTTAAGTTTATCGATAATTTTTATTTACACACTTGAATGTATGATAATTTACTTCCTTAGATATTTTTGCCTCATATTTTTAAAAACACTCAATTGGCAGTAGATTTTCTTTTGTTGCATTAATAATGTGACGGGTTTATTAATTTGGAGGGGTTTAATTCGTTTTGGGTGGGTAGTGGATTGATTTATAAATTATACTAATAAATTAAATTATAACAAATAGTTGAGCGTCACGTATTTAAAAAATATTTAATAGCTTAAACATAAAACCGTTAAATAAGTGGTCAATTTCGAACCAATAGGTGGATGACAAGGGTATTTTGGATCCAATAGGTGGGTGGAAAGGATATTTTGGAGCCAATAGGTTGAAGAAGAGTAATTTTGTACCATTTCTAATATTTTAAGGGTATTTTAGGTCATTTTTCGTGATATAAATATGTAAAAAATCAGCAAGCTACCTAAGCTAAACTTACATAGGAAAAAAAAAGAAAGTAAAGAAGGCCATAAGCATCTATACTAAGAAATGTTGTTACAAATTAAGTTATAACATTTTCTTTCTTCAATTGAGTAGATACCCAAGGGAAAGGTTTAATTAGCTAGTAACACCATAATAAAGAGAACAAATATGATCTTATCCATGAAATTATTGTTACACCAGATAAATGAAACAATTTTAGTCACAAGTACATGTCACACACAGGAAAAAATAAACTTACAACACTCCCATCTCTTTTCCATCTTGAAAGTAATCTAAGACTTCTTCCTTGGATGAAAAAAAATAATTGGTAATTTCTTGACTAGGTAGCTCATTGTTGTGAGAAAATTTAGCAATATAATCAAAGTACTTCCCTCCAGTTATAGAAACTTGAGAGCAACGGATATGTGAATAGAGTTACTGTTGAGTTTTTAATAAAGAAAATAGAGAAGTTTGGTGTTATTCCCACCAAAATAAATTAATGTAGACTATAGCCATCACATTTATTTTTTATTTATTTTATAGGTTTACTTTTTTAAAAAAAAAAAGTCAAAAAGTGAGATAGGCTTGTGGGGTCAGAGGGCTTTTTAACACTTTAAAAACTTCAGGGATGAATACAAGTTTACAGAAAATATAAATAAGTCTCTTTTTATATTTATTAAATATTCCATTTTTTTAAATTCATTTAACTATTCAACAATTTCTCAATCTCCCCCTCTCAACATCTCTTCTTCCCTATTTTCTTGTTTTTCTCCGATCTTCTTTCCAAGTCGAAACATTCATCCTCTTATGATTAGATAAGTTTATTTTTCTTTTTCGAACAATTTTAGCTCCGTTTTACTTTTTTTTTTTGCATTCTAATTTGGTAGATTTTAAATTTTTACAAAAAAAATTGATTGTTCTTGATTAAATTTGTCAGAATTTGATATTTTTATGTTCATGTTTATGATTGCACATCTTTAATTGTGTTTTTTTTTTGGATAATGGCTTAAAAAATTGAACTTTTATTTACATTTTCTATCGATTAAAAAAATTATGTGTTTTAGAAGACGTTAATGATGTTTTGGCTTATGTCTTTTGCATTCACCCTTTCTAAAATTATTGCTACTTGTTTTGCATGTTTGATAGAGTATTTTTCTGTTTCAGTTAATAGACTAGTGGTCGATAGATTGATCACTACAAATTTATTTTTGCTTATAGATTATAAATTATGGCTAAAGATAGAAAATCATTAAAAATAAAATTGTTTCTACTGCTTGCATCAGTAAGAAACATAAAAGCTGAAGAAGTTAATCACTTTGCAAATTTTTTGTAAGAACAAGGTGACGGTTTATCGTGATTACTTTAGAAAAATTCTAGTTTATCAAAACCTCTACTCTGATTTCAAGTAAAATTGATAAACTTGATACATTTGTGGAAGAATTTTAAATTCAAGAAATAAATAATTTGTTATATGTTGTTGCGATGTGCGAAATATTAAAAATAGTGACATGACATCTAATTATATGTGAACGATAAGTCAACTTGTTTCAACTTAAAGAAAATTGTTTGATTATGGGGTTGAACTGTTAGCATACCCCGTGAATAAAAAAAAGAGCAAAATCCTTTAATATTGTTAAATGTTTTATTTCAAGGTGATCAAGAAATCACTACTAAAAGGTTGTTAAGTTTTATCAAATGTATTCAATTCAAATTGGAGCAAAAGTTGAAGTGTCTGTTAGTTTGGTTCGTGCACTCGGTGCTATTGTTAAAAAATTCATCGAAGAAAGTAGATTCAAACCAAATCAAAATAGTAGTTAATTTAAATTTCTTTGAGAATTATCCATAAGGAAAATAGTCGTTTAGGGTGGCATAGAGTTTTTTGAAGAAGTCTGATTTGAATAAACAGGGTAAAAAAAATTAATAAGAAGAATAATGCCTTGTATGCTTTATATGATTTTTCTAGGAATTTCTGATACTTATTTAATATCATCTTATCGATATAAGCTCTTATATGGTTATGTAGTAATACATAGACTTTATAAATTTATCTAATCTCTATTGACTGCGGAGTTGGATATATGAGACTTTATAAACTTGTCTGAACACACTTAATTGTATAAATATCAATAATTTATTTTTCATCAATTAAATATTCTCTTTTTTATATTCAACTAGTCATAGTCTATACATATTTATCCTAACTTAGTAAGTTTATTATGGATGAAGGTCTTAGGATAGACTTGCCTATAAAAAGTCAAGTACCAAACTAAGCCTAATCTATCCTATACTAAAACTTTCATCCATAATAAACTTACTGGATTATGATATACATGTATAGACTCTAACTAGTAGAATTTTTAAAAGAAAATGATTAATTGATAATAAAATAAACCATTGAAATTTACACAATTAAAAGAGTTTAAATAAGTCATATGATCATATAAAGAGTAAGCATAAATTGAACATAGTAATTAGAGGTGTATGAGGATGAATTGTGGATGAACAAATAAAATTCTCATAACATACTTGTGTTTAATCAACATAAAGTCTGCATAAGAATGTTGATTGTATAACCACAACTCTTTCTCGTACACCTCAGATCACTACCTCCAATTTATGTGTACTCATACATGATCACATGACTTGTTTAAATTAGTTTAATTGAATAAATTTAGAAATACAATTTATTATTACTTAATTATTCTCCATTTTAAATTCTACTAGTTATGGTCTTTATATTAGTATCATATTTAGTAGGTGCAGTATCAATCATTGTTTAACATAGATATAAATCTGAATATATCTTACTGTTGTCAGAGTGTAATTTACATTTTTCAGACAGACATCACGCAAATAGAGATATCTCGAATGTATAAAGGATCTATATATTTTGACAACCGATAAATATTTAGATATTCAAGTTTTACAAAGGTAACAAAATTTATACTTAGATTATTTCTTATTGATTATTTTGTTTTATTTATTAAAAATAGCATGCATAATAATAATATACATGCATTAAATTATACAGCTTGAGATCATGATAATTTTTTAGAGCATTTTTTTAGTTAATCATTATAATTCATGCATTAAAATCATTTCATTATGAATACCATGAATTTTTATATATCAATAATACATAATGAGTGCACTTGATAATATACATTAATAGGTAGTGTACAAATATGTAATATTTCAATTGATCTAAATTAAATCGGAAATAATTTCTACAATAGCTGACACTAAGTTAATCAAAATTCTGGGGTCAATAAAAAAATATCCCTCGACACCATTTGATTACCCTTTGATTTGAGGATATATGCATTTCTCTCCCTATACAAGAAAGAATAGATATATACAAATTAGAAGTAAATTCAGATTAAAATGAACTATGACTATTTAGAATATTGAATAGAAACTATGAAAAATATAAGATTATTAAAACAATTAATGCAAGAAAATTTATACATCTACCAAAGAACCCAAGATACGTTATATATAGAATATATAACATAGAGTAAGTTACATAATTGATAAAGTAAAATATATTTTATCATAAAATTCTTTTGATAATTGTTCTAATCTAAATATTTCTTTAATATTATTTATTATATATTCTATGTATAACATATCTTGGGTTCTTTGGTAGATGTATAAATTTTCTTGCATTAATTGTTTTAATAATCTTATATTTTTCATAGTTTCTATCCAATATTCTAAATAGTCATAGTTCATTTTAATCTGAATTTATTTCTAAATCGTATATATCTATTCTTTCTATACCTAATTCTTGTAAATCTATTTCATACCATTCTTGATTTAATATATCTTCTGTATCATGATCAAAAAAAATTTCCCATATAATTCTTTTTATGTCAACAATTTCTATATCTTTAAGTATATATAAGATCAAAGTTTTATAGCTTTTTATTTCATCATACATTGTGATCATGTTTATTTATTTATGCAGGTTTATTTTCAATTATTCCTTCCTATCATATCATAATTCAATTAAATTCATATTAGTTTATTGTAAGCTAGAGTATCGTTATCATGTTTTTCGGTCACTACTAGCATCGTAATTTAGCGGATAATTACTGCTTATCAGTGCCTCAACCTTGTGTACTCCCCTAACGGCATCCCTCGCCTACCGATTTCCACTGTGGGATGGCATAGTCTAGCAGTTTTCTCCCTATTTCCCGTTTACTAGCAAACTAGAATTCATGATTCAAATATTTATAGTATATAATAACTAACATAAATTTAATCAATCATATATATGATATTCAGGAATATATGAAATTAGTTCTGCATAATTGTTAAACAATATACCTTTGTCTCTTGATTTTTCATGCTATCTAAAATATCTGACTTGATTTCGAATTTCTCCATTTTTTAACTTAGTTTTTATCTTGAGAGAGGGTTTTGAAAGAGTTTTTATTAACTTAAGCTTTTGTTTGGCATTGCCTGCTTTTCATTTACAATTTGGCAATCCATATATACTGAATTCTAAACCTGCACATAAATGCGTCTACTGTATACTTTACGACTTTTTAAACAAAAGTTTACAAATGGACGGTTATACACATTGGTCTTTCAAAAAAGTAAAAGCTATTTACTATACAAAGGAATCTTATCTCTTATTTTTACATTCTTTCAAAGATATCTATCCCTTTGACTGCCACCTTTTTTTTGTTTATATCTATCTTTATGTCCTTTTCTTCTTTTGTCTTTGTCGTCTTTTTTTTTTACTATAACTCTTTTTCTTCATCCTTATCTTATTTTGCATTCTTATCTCTTCATCTTTATTCCAAATCAACATCTGGTATAACGTTATCTTCTCCATTGCATTTGGAACATCTGTGATCTGGGTATTTGTGTCCAATAAGTTTACAATATCTAATTAATAAGTCTTCTGAAATAAATTCTTTCTTTAATACTCGTGTTGTAGGTTGTTCCTCTGGCTTTAGTAATGATAAAATCCATCGCTGAACTTCATCCATATCTGTTCTTCTTAATTCCCTTGAGTTTGAATATATCATAACTTGATCTCTAGAGTAATAGCTCCATATGACATTTTACCATTTAAATAATTATTTGCTAATTCTTGTATGATAGTTGATATACCAATTATTCTATTATTGGCATAAAAACTTGGTATTTCTATCTTTGGTATTTCATTTTGATGCCCAATATCTTCTAGTATGAACATATCTTTTGTTAATCCTATCTTAATAACTTGAATTGGAGATTTTACCTCCTCATATAATATTTCTGCTGGTGTTGTATAAAACTTAATATAAAATAAGTTTCCTTTTGTAACTCTTTTATATGTAATAAATGTTTTGTATAACTCTGGTATTCCACTGATTTTTTCTCCATCATATGTATATATTGTACTTAGTAATCCATAACTGTAACATGTCTTAACTAGATTAGCACTAGTTTTTGGTTGTGCTATAAGTCTATTGTATCCTTGTAATTTGTGAGTTATATAGTCTTGACTTGGATATTTGGTTTGGTTAGATATGGGGTTGAGATTTAGATAAGTTTGGATTCTATATATATTTTCAATGTAGGTTTGTATAATATAATTGTATCTTTTCTTTTCACTCTCATTTTGTATACTCACTGCATAGGTAGAAGTTTGTGGTTCTATGGGTATTTTTTTTGGTGTATTTTGAATAAATGATTTTGCAAATAACTGGTTTAAATTTGTATTTCGTGGTTTTTCACTAACTTTTCTGCTTGTACCTGCAGTTGTATTTAAACAAACATTATGGATTCCCATTGTCTCCTTTTATCTCTGGAATTTTACCGTCTTCCGATCGACGTAGCTACGCATTTTTATAGTCATGCTGCTTACTTATATTAGCTTTAGACTTCAGGTTATCTTCATTAGTCTTTAGCTTTTATATCTCATTGTCCATACTATCCACTTTAGAGTGTAGTAATGGCTTTGAGTAGCTTTTCAATTGTATCTTCGTCTTTGTTCTCAGTCTGAGTAGTTTTGTCTTGATAAGTAGTCTGCAACACCATTCTTATTAGTCTTTATCACTTCAATTGTAAATGTAAAATTTAATATATTTAATACCAATCTTCTAATTTCTTTCATTGTTACTGAATCTTGTATTTTTCTGGTTAACCACCATTTTACTTGTGTATTATCTGTTCTTACAATAAATTTGTTATATACAATATATGTCTCAAATGTTAATAAACATTTATATACTAAAAATAATTTTTTCCTATTTATTTTCCATTTTATTTTCGTATTTGTATATGTGCCTGAATAATACCTACAGTGATATTCTATATTATTATCATTATATTTATATTTTAATACTCCTCCATAACTTTTTTCACTTGCATCAGTTTCTACTATATAAATAAATTTTTTTATCTTCATCCGGAAAATATAATTTTGGTAATGTTTTACATAATAATTTTATTTTTTGTATTTGTGTTTGATCTCTATTATCAAAATAATATTTTACATCTTTCTTTAGTTTTTGTTATAATGGTTTTAAATTTTCTGCTAATTTTGATATATATTCTCTTACTTGGTTAACTAATCCTAAAAAGGATTGTAATTTTATTTTTGTATCTAATTGTTCATTCGAGGTTATTATTTTTTGTACTATATGCGTTTGCATTTTTATTTCATTTTTATCTATTTGTATTCCTAGAAATTCTATTTGTTTTTTTCATTATTTCTGCTTTCTTTTTACTTAAACTTATTCCTGAGTGTTGTATTATACGTATAAATTTTTCTAATAATCTTTTGTGTTCATCTTGCGTTTTAGAATATAATAATATATCATCAATATATACTACACAATTTTCTAGTTGTTTAAAATAGTTATCCATAAAATGTTGAAATCTACCTGGTGCATTTCTATATCTAAATGGTAATACATTTCATTCATAAAATCCTTGTGGTACTGTATTCTTCTTCTAACTTTAAATGATAAAATCTTGATTTACAATCAAATTTACTAAAGTAATTATATCATTGTATTTGTCTTATCTTTAATATTTTATTTGATATTGAATAATTATATGTTTTAGTTTTTGCATTTAAATTTCTATAATCAATTACCATTCTACTTTTTCCTCTTTTTTGTTCACTATATTTATTAACAATAAATGTTGGACTTGTATGTTTACTATTACTTTCTTGTATATATCCATTTTTTAGTAATTCATTTATATGTATTTTAAATTCATTTAAATCATTAAAATTATATTTTAATGATTTTTGTGTTATTATACTATTTTCATCAATCAGTTCAATTTTAACTTCTGTTTTATGTTTTTCTCATCCTTGTAAAGGATCTTCGCCATATAATAATTCTAATTTTTCTTTGATTATTTTTACTTTATCTAAGGAAAATATAATTAATTACATTCTAGGGTCTTCTTCTTTTATATTTTCTAATTTTTGTGTAATTTTTTAATTGCCTTTAACCCATTCTGTTGTTTTTCTTCTTTTGTTACCTACTCTTCTTGCTCCTATCTTTTGTTTACATGGTGTTGTGAACCACCAATGTTTTTGTTATTATATGTGGATATAATTTTTCTAAAAACGGCATTCCTAATAACATATTCTTTTTTGTTAATTCAAAATTATATATTTCGTCTACAGTTAATATTTTATCCCATATTTATATTTTTATATTTTTTGCCTTGTATGTGATCATACTTCCTTCATTATTAAATTCTGTTACTATTATTGGTGTTTTTGACTTTCCCATTTTTCTTCTGGTAAACAATTGTATTTACATATATTAGCCTCTACTCCTGTATCTATCGTTGGTGTATAATATCTGTTATAATATCCTTCTATTATTATCTTTGCGAGTATATATATTTACATATATTTTTTAGATCAAAGTCCTTTTTATTATGATTTTTTTATTTTGATAATTTATCGTTAGTTGTTTATCCTCTATATTATATGGTTTTACTTGTTCTAGCCATTTTATTCCTAATGTTATATTTTCATTTCCTTGATATATTTTAAATTTTATTATCATTGGTATACCTCCAATTATTATTTCTTGTTCCGTTGTTTCTTCAATATTTATTAATACTTTTGGTAATTCTGAACATGAGTGTTCCGTAGTTATTATTTTATCTTCCATTACTAACTCTCTTGTAATATAGCTTTCTTCTTGTCCTATATTTATTAGTATTAAATATTTTCTTTGCTCCATTATTCTTGTTATATAATAATGATGTGGTTTTATTTCTTCTTCTATTAATTTTTGTGAAATTATATTTATTCTTTTGGAACTATTTGAAGTACTCATTTTTGATGTGTTGTGGTATATCATTATTATTTATTCTTTTGATGTACTTAGTCTTTCTCGGTACTATCTCTAAATCTTCTTCTACATCAATTTCATTATAACTATAGTCATTATTATCTTTAACCGTAACTATTTTTTCAAAGGGGTTTTCTATTTTTATTTTATTTTATTTTATTTTTTGTGTTAATTTATGTTTTGTTATTAAAACATATAAATTCTTACATCTGGCTGTAAATATTTTACTTCCAGGTGCTAGTTCTATTCCTGACATTTTCCAATATAATACTAATGATTTATCTATATTTCTGTCATTAATTGCTACTGAGTAATTAACACTTATTATAAATTTAAATTTTTGGTATACTAAATTACCTTTTACTGCACCTGATACGCTCAAACTTACTTCTTAAATAAGAAGTAAAGTGGTCGTGTCAAGTAAATAACCCCAACTAGTGAGGTTGGGATCGTTCCCACGAGGAAAATAGTCTAGACTTAACTTCAACTTTTTATTACTATTGTTCGGTTGAAGACTTCCTTAGAAAGTAAAAACATAAAAAGGAGGGTTTATATCTCTAAATGAGTAAAAGTAACTTAACAAATTTGAAAGAGACACTTAGCAGTTTTGAAAGTTGGATTTTAATCAATTAATCAAAGTAACTAGGGTTTACGTGTTCCCCACAGGTTCATAACTTGATAATTCTAACTATAACAATTATTTCCTAGTATCTTGCATGCAAAGTGATAAATTATGTATTTCTAAATCCTTGGTCCGGCATCTAGAAAATCTCACTCCGCACCTTGGTCCGGCTACGCGTGCTTATCTTTACCTCATATTAAGCATTGTATTCGATATTTGACTAAGTTATTACCTCGTACCAATCAATACTAGCCTATTAGATAGCATACACTAAATATATGTTAATAATTCTTTTCCTATTATCTACCTCATTGGTCCGGCAAGTAGCATTAAGGAGAGTTCTAACGTTGATCAGCCGTTAAAAAGACTTCTAAGCGAAAGAATTATTAATACATGCAAGACACTATTCTAGAATTGTTATTTTAGCTAGGGTTTATCTCATTATTTGCCTATGGTTCCGACAACCCTAGTTATGGAGTTTAGTTACTCATAGCCATAAACACAATATTCAAATCGATCAAATAAGAATTCATGTACTTACTTCAATGAGAAAGAATAAAATCCAAAAGGTTGCTTGATTAATCACCAAAAACCACTTGCAAGAATTCTCAAAGTAATCAATAATCTCAAGAAAAGTCTAATGATTATCAAGAATCTCACAATACAATGTTTACCAATACGGAGTTTTCACAATCTAAGAGTCTAACTATCAGGTGTCTAACCTCAAAAACGAGGTTTTTCGAACTATTTATATAAAAACAAAAACCTAATTACACAAGAATTCTAATTGCTGGAAATCTTCCAAAACGCGGCTGGGTCGACGGACCGTCTTAGTCACAACGGACCGTCGTGGACTCCGTCGTCCCATACTTGTGCAAATTCTTCTGCTGCTTTCTTCATTCCCCTCGACGGCAAGTATGACGGACCGTCATAGGCACAACGGTCCGTCGAGGGTCTTCGTTTCAAAATACTTCAACTCTCGAAATCTGGGTACTGGGATCACTTCTCTGAACTCCACGACGAACCTGCAGAACGGACCGTCATAGCCATGACGGACCGTCACAAGCTTCGTAATACCACACTTGGTCAGACTTCCCCATCTTCCTTCAGCAGCTGCACTACGCTGCCACCTACGGACCGTCACAGGCACGACGGACTGTCATAAGCTCCGTAGGTGGTCTCTTCTGCATTTTTTTGCTCAAAATCATCGCATTCAGCTTTGGACAGATTTCCTGCAAAACAAAGAGAAACTTATATCAAAATTAGCACAAAAAGCCTTTCGGACACACTAAACTTAAGGAAAAAGTATTAATTATACCGTGAAACCACGGTATATCAACACCCTCAACTTAAATTTGTTGTTTGTCCTCAAGCGACGCACTATGACTCACTACACAATCCTTGTACAATAGTATCCATGTTTTATCCTTTGCAATGATTTTGCTATCAATCCCGATTAATCTCATCAAATCTATGCATGCTATCACTATTAGGCTTGAATTTTTGTGGGATCAGAACATGACACAGACTCACCATGCATTAACACCTATCCTCTTCAATCTCTCACCGAGGTGCTAACAATTCTTGTATTGCAACTAATGTCCTCACTTTAGAACAAAATCCTCATTTTTCACACAATGATTTCAGTTTGAGTATAAGGATTACTTTTCAACACTCGCTCTCAGAACAAAGTCACACTCATTCATACCTATTTCCATAAGCTTGCCCTTATTTTCACTGCCTTAAGTTCGCTATACAACCCTTAGGATAACGATAGGACTTTGTTAGCTTGTAACATAGGCTCAGGGTCAGGTAGGGTATATTTAGGTATATTTTAGTGACTTTTTTCCCTCCTTGACATATCGGCTAAACCTTCCCTCTTTCTATCATTTTATCTCGCCCAGTTTCTCATATTCTTTCACCTATTTTCTCTTATTTCTTCATTTGTGTGAGTGACTCTCTTCTTTTCTTGTTTGTAATTCTTGTATATTTTTCTTATTCTTTACTTTTCTTTCAACTAATTTTGAGTCACTTTACTTTTATTCTTTCTCTCTCTTTTGTTCTTTCAACCCCATTTTCCAGAGTATTCCTCATAATAGCCCACCTCAACTCATGGCTTTGCCATGAGTCAAGGTAACAATACCCAAAGTTGGGTCAGGGCCTAACGAAGGTTGTTTACTGCATTAGCCACCCTCAACTTATGCTTTTGGCATAAGCTGAGGTGCACATGTCCAAGGAGGGACCAGGGCCAACACATTGTTCCCCGAAAAGATCAGTTAGGGTGAAAAAGAAAGGTCTAATTTAAGCTCAGATTATTTGGATCAATAAGGATAAAATTTCATTTGGTTTCTTTTATTTAGGCTAGAAATGGGCTTTGTTGAAAAAGGGCCTATGATCCTTTCCTAATTGTCTATTACAGCTTACTTTCAGCAGGACTAACCAGGCAAGTTCTAGCTAAGTACCAATAGTGCACTATTCAAGTTCTCCTCACACTCACTTGACATCTCATCACTATACCAGATTGTTAGACACCTAGTTCGAATTTAAGACTTAGGGTAATGAAAATGGTGTAACTCTATTTGATGCTTAGAGCCACAGAATTATCAGTTACTATGCCTAGTCATGCATTATTTTCCAGTTTATCAGGATATCATTTTAGCCATCATGCTCTAGAATTAAACTATGTACAAAAGATATAAACATGCCGGTTCAACAAAAAAAAGTAATCAGTCTTTTGGGGAAAAAGAACACAGGCAAGAAAACCCCAAAAGAGGATAGTGAATTGGGATACTCAGACTTCACCCTAACACTCACTATCCATTTACCCCACCCCAACAAAAAAGCATGCAATTGTCCCCAATGCATAAAAATGTAAATACTAGAGTGGTAGGTGAAGCAAACTTGTGGCGCAAAGCGCCGTCGATCAGCAAGATGGTGGGTCCGGTTCCCCAGAACCCACGTCCGCTGCAATCTGGACACCCTCAATGATGTCCTCAGCAACAGCCGCACCATCAGTAGTGCCGCCAGCGATATCTACAGTGCGGGAGCTAGACGCCCCAGCCGCTAACTCTGACACTCTCATCTGGTGCGCCGCCTCGTCAGCAAGTGAGGCTCTCCGCGCAGCCTCCATCTCTCGGCGCTCCTTCTTCCTTGCTCGCACCTCATCCTCTGCTCAACCCCTCCGCCTCTTGGCACTCTCTCGAGGGGGAGGTGGTGGAATTTCTGAAGTAGTAAACAGGGCCTCTAGCACGGTAGCCTCAGCAGGCTCGACAGAAGGGGCCTCAGACTCCGGCACCCTTGCCTCTAGGATCGTGTCGATGTCTGCACGAAGACTGTCGACTACAGCCTGAAGAGTCGACACATCCACCGGAGGGGATGGTCGGGATAACATTCTCAAATCAAATGCGTCCAGACGCTGGTTGACCTCAGCAATCTTCCGCTCTGTAAACTGCTGCATCTTCCTCTCTAGACGTGCTTCAGACTTTGTAATCGACTTCTGCATCCACGGCTGAATATGGTGCAGAAGGGTGGCCATTTGTGCCTCTAGTTTTTGGACCCTAGCAAGCGGGACCAGTAACGGTAGAGGGGCTGTGCGAGAGGAGCTCGGGGCTGTGCTACTACCCGGGATAGACTCGACCGGGGTAGTGTCAGTGGACGCCTGTGTCGTTGTGCGGGCCTAGGCTACCGTATCCGCAAGATCATCAGCAAGTGGGGGCAGCTCTGTACGGGGCCCTCTGCATGGAGCCAACTCATTGGCATCGTCTCTGATGAGGCCAACGTCGACAGTGCCCTACGGGGTCCTAAGCTGATCGACGTGCCATATGGGCACACCTGCGGACCTGCAAAGGGCAAAGATCATACACGGGAAGGGGTAGGTAGTAGTGACCTTGAATGCCCTCTCGTGCATGACTGCCTAGAGAATCCATGCGTAGTCCACCTCGAAGCCAGCTATCATCACCGCCATCAACACTGCTCGATCCCAGGTAACTAGGTTATCAGCAGTTGTGGGGGAAAGGCAGTGACGGACGAGCAGCCACAAGAACTTTGCGACGAACATGAGGTTGGCCTTCTTGATGGCCCCCTTCGGCTCGGTGACCCAATCGGCACCCTCTCCATCTACTGACAGGTGCAGGGTCATCCACCTCTTGGTGGTCTCTCTCAGTGCTGGCTCTCGCAAGAACTGTCCATCCTTTACTATCTGCCAGCGGTAGTCAAACTCGGCAATGATGGGGGTCCGAGTAGCATCTGCACTCTCGCCGTATAGGAACCGGCGGATGGCTGGCAGGGAAATGTCAACCTGCACGCCCCGGACTCGAACCTGCTCCAATGGGGCCTGTTTAGCGGGGGCATCCCGCCTGTCGATCTGTGATCAGAGATTCGCTACATAGGATGCGTAGAAATCTCGGACCATCTCCTCGTTGTATCGTCCCAACGGACGTGCTGTCCACTCTAAGCGATGCCTGGTGAAGAGGTTATGGATCTCCGGCATCGTAGGAAGACTCCCTGTAAGTACCCGCCGCTCCAAGGTGAGTGTTCGAGTCATTACTCCTTTATCGGTCAGGAACTTCACGTCAGAGTAAACTTGAAACTGGTCGTCGACACACCACCGCTTTGGCTGGTCAGCGGCTGGGGTGGGGACCTGAACTGTTGCACCGGATGTAGAGTCTGAACTGTCAGCCTCATCAGACGAGGCCGACGCTGCAGCAGTGGCGGGTGCGGGAACCTCTGCAGAGCCAGAAGCTTCCTCGGAACATGATACTCCTAAGGAGCCAGACGCTCCTTCCTCATTTGTGGCCGACCCAGAGGGTGTGCCGGTCAGTGTGCGCTCCTCATCAGACTGGGAGGCAGTGACTACGCCGGACGCCACCGTCTTGGGTGTATCTCTAGGGGCCCGTGCAGCACGGGAAGGGGCGGAAGTGCCTGGGGGCACGTACTCAGGGTCACGCTCATCATCAGAGCCGATCACCATGAGGGCAGACAGAGCGACAGACTTAGATCGCCTGCGTGCGTAGGTGCGGTCTTGCTTGGGTTCCATAGTAGATAGTACCTGTAAAGGATCAATATTAGTATGAGTAGTGGCAAACAAGACAGGCAAGCCCATACGACATAAAACATTGAAAATAGTGTGTTAGTGATATTGAAACTGTATCCCACGACGGGGCAGATGACGGCTCATCGTGGCTATGACGGACCGTCATGAGGTCCGTCGTGTTGTACTTAGTCTATGTATATATGAAGAACCCTGAAGGAGGGGTCTCTGACCATCATGACGGTCGAGCAGGACGGACCGTCGTTGGTACGACGGTCCGTCGTAAGTGTCCGTCGTAGGACACTTGGAAAATGGTGGGATACCCTTAGCAGAGGGGTCTCTGACCATCATGACGGTCGTGCAGGACGGACCGTCGTGGGTATGACGGTCCGTCGTAGGACACTTAGAAAATTTTGGGAGACCCTTAGCAGAGGGGTCTCTGACCATCATGACGGTTGTGCAGGACGGACCGTCGTGGGAATGACGGTCCGTCGTAGGACACTTAGAAAATTTTGGGAGACCCTTAGCACAGGGGTCTCTTACCATCATGACGGTCGTGCAGGACGGACCGTCGTGGGTATGACGGTCTGTCACATGTCTCCGTGGAATGACACTAGGAAAAAGTGAGAGACCCTTAGAAACAGGGTCTCTGAAAACCAGAATGGTTGTGCAGGACGGACCGTCATGAAGACAACGGTCCGTCACATGTGTCTTTGGGACAGGGTGCTAGGGCTTTTGGAACGGACCCTACGACGGTCCGTCGTGTGTGCGACGGTCCGTCATCGGGGTCTCGTTTTGAATAGCCGTGATAGAACTGGGGGTACCCTATGCATCCCCGATGAACCCACATGGTCTTGTAGTGTTGTGGACCTATATGTGTCTAACCCAATTACCTAGGAAACTTTCAATGCAAAATCACCTATGTCTAGGGTTGTCAACATGGCAAATTCGAACATTTTGAGCCTAGGTTTAGACATAATCATATAAAGGAAACAATCTACGACTAAGAACTAAGCTAATACTAACTACTAAACAAAAATGCAAGATAAATGAGTATAAATTTAGAGACACATACCTTGGAAATGGAGAAAAAGCAAATGGAGAATGATTCAGTTGGCAAGGTAGACACCTACAGCAGCAGCACCGACTAGTAGATGATAATTATAAGGCTTAGGAGGATTTTGGGGTAATGATCAGTGAGGGGGAAATGTGGAAGTTGAAAAGAGAGAGGAGATGAGAGGAATAATGAATGAATGGGGTGAAAATGAGGGGTTGGGTGTTTAAACTGTCAGATTTTGGAAAAGGGTCCAGCCGGGTCGGGTCGAGTATAATTCATTAATCACGTGACGGTTCCCCGATGACGATCCGTCGTAGCTGTGACGGCCCGTCGTCGATTCCGTCGTGTGTGCCCTAGTTTAAAAACGACAGAAAAACGTACCTGGTGCGACGGATGAATACGACGGTTCGTCGCAGGCAAAACGGTCCGTAGATGTGTCCGTCAGTGACTGCTGCAGAGTAATTTCCTGCAGAATTTCCTGGTGATGTGCCGGCAAATTCAAAACCCATTAATAGAAAAATGCTACCATTAAAAAAATGATAAGAATTGGGTTGCCTCCCAACAAGCGCCTGATTTAATGTCGCGGCACGACTGGGGACACTTGATTACTCAGACTTCATCAAGATGGTATGCCTCTATCACTTCATTCGCCAATTCAGCATGCCCGAAATAGATTTTTATGCACTGTCCATTCACCTTGAACCGCACACCCTCTTTAGTTTCCAACTCAACTGCTCCATGAGGGAATAGTTGGGTAACCGTGTAAGGACTAGTCCATTTGGACTTGAGTTTGCCTGGAAACAAGCGCAATCTGGAATTGAATAAAAGCACCAAATCCCCGACCATAAACTCTCATTTTTCAATTTTGTTGTCATGGTACTTCTTCATTTTTTCTTTGTATAGGGCTGAGCTCTCATAGGCTTTCAAGCGAAATTCATCAAGTTCATTCAACCCATTTAACCGTTGCTCTGCAGCTTCGCTCCAATCCATTTTTAACTTCTTCATAGCCCACATGGCTTTATGCTCTGACTTAACCGGAAGATGACAGGCTTTCCCATATACAAGTTGGTATGGAGACATACCTATGGGAGTCTTATATGCTGTCCGGTAGGCCCAAAGAGCATCATCAAGCCTCCTTGACCAATCAGTTCTACTAGCGTTCACTGTTTTGGACAATATCTGTTTGATCTCCCGATTCGACACTTCAACTTGCCCACTAGTTTCAGGGTGGTAAGGAGTGGCCACATTATGGCGAACCCCGTATTTATCCAATAACCCCTTGAACAATCTGTTGCAGAAGTGGGAGCCCCCATCACTAATAATGGCCCTTGGGGTGCCAAAACGAGAAAATATATTCTTTTTCAAAAATGCAGTGACACTCTTCCCTTCATTGTTTGCAAGGGTTATGGCTTCGACCCATTTAGATACATAATCAACTGCTACTAGAATGTACTTCATCCCATGAGAACTCACGAAAGGTCCCATAAAGTCAATACCCCAGACATCAAATAACTCAATCACAAGAATGGGGTTAAGAGGGAGCTCTTACTTTCTTGAAATACCGCCATCTCGTTGGCATCTGTCACATGCTTTAGCAAACCCATGAGCATCTTGATGAAGAGTTGGCCAATAGTAGACACATTGTAATATCTTATGAGCGGTTCGGATACCACTGTGATGTCCACCAACGGGTGAGGAATGGCATGCCTCCAACACACTCAACATCTCACATTTTGGCACACAACGCCGAATAATCCCGTCAGCACAACTCCTATACAGGTATGGTTCATCCCAAAATAACTTTTTCACATCGTACATGAACTTGTTTCTTTGATGAAAGGACAAGTCTGGTGGAACAATATCACTTTCCAGATAGTTCGCAAAATCTGCGAACCATGGGATCAAGTCTTGTGAAGCAGCCAATACATGTTCATCAAGAAAAGTATCATCAATGTCAGTCTTATCCCCTAACTCTCTCATAGCTTCATCCTCTAGACGAGACAAGTGATCAGCAACTTGATTTTCAATTCCTTTTCTATCCATCACTTCAAAGTCAAATTCTTGTAGCAGCAATACCCAACGAATCAACCTAGGTTTCACATCCTTCTTTGCCATCAAATATCTCAATGCTGAGTGGTCAGTATGCACTATAACTCTAGTACCTAGAAAATAGGAGTGAAATTTCTCAAAAGCAAAAACTACTGCAAGGATTTCTTGCTCAGTCACTGTGTAGTTCTTCTGAGCTTCATTTAGGGCTTTACTAGCATAGTAGATGGGGTGAAGGATTTTGTTTTCCTCTGTCCCAGTACTACCCAAGAGCCACCCCACTAGCATCGCAATCACTCAAATGGACTTTTCAACCAATGATAGGCGCAGACACCAGAAATAAAGGCGACAGACAGATTTCACTTTAGTCACCGAATGCCTTAAGACAAGATTCATCAAAATAAAAATTTACAATCTTTCTCCAGCAGTTTGCACAATGGGTGTGCAATCTTTGAAAAGTCTTTGATGAATCTTCGGTAAAAACCTGCATGCCCAAGAAAGCTTCTCACACCTTTCACAGAGATTGGTGGGGGCAGTCTCTCTATTACCTCGACTTTAGCTCGATCAACCTCTATGCCCTTTTCTGAAATGCGATGACCCAACACAATACCCTCTTTCACCATGAAATGACACTTTTCCCAGTTTTGTACTAAATTGCAGTCTTCATATCTCTTAAGAACCTCAGATAAATTGGTCAAACACCGCTCGAATGAATCACCGACCACAGAAAAATCATCCATAAAAACTTCTATAGTATCCTCCACCATGTCAGAAAATATTGACATCATACATCTCTGAAAGGTTGCGGGTGCATTGCACAACCCAAACGGAATTCTTCTGAACGCAAAGGTCCCATATGGACAAGTGAAGGTGGTTTTCTCTTGATCTTCTGGTGCAATAGAAATCTGATTATACCCCGAATACCCATCAAGAAAACAATACCACCCTTTTCCATCAAGTCTATCCAACATCTGATCCATGAAGGGCATAGGAAAATGGTCTTTCTCAGTCCATGACTTCAGTTTACGGTAATCCATACACACCCTCCATCCAGTAACCGGACTCATTGGAACAAGTTCATTCTTTTTGTTGGGGACCACAGTCATTCCCCCTTTCTTAGGTACACACTAAACCGGGCATACCCAACTGCTATCGACGATTGGATAGATTACCCCGGCGTCAACCACTTGATGATTTCCTTCTTCACAACCTCTTGCATAGGAGGATTCAAGCGTCTCTGGTGCTCAATACTCGGCTTGTGATCAGGCATGAGTTGGATTTTATGAGAGCAAATACCAGGAGGGATCCCAATAATGTCCACAATGGTCCACCCAATAGCTCTTTTGAACCTTTTTAGTACATTCACCAAACTCTGAACCTGTTGTTCATCCAGGTCTGATGCAATGATTACCGGCAAAGTTTCACCATTTCCTAAGAATTCATACCTAAGATAAGGTGGGAGAGCTTTTAATTCAACTTTTGGAGCCTCCTCTATCGATGGTTTCGCGGGTGCGGACTCGCGATTTTTCATATCAAGCTCAAATTTCTTCGGTTTAAACCGAACATCACCTCGGTCAAGAGCCGCGACTAATGACTCATACCCTTCAATGCAATCGCTATCAAAGTTCATTATCACTGCCGTTAATGCGTCGACACCTAAATGTTCTTCCATTTGTGTTTCAGATGTCTCACCCATGTTGTAGAATATAGCAGATGCCGATTGAAGCTCACCACTCTGCCTCATGGACCTACAAATATGAAAGGTCACTTCCTCATTGTTCAACCGAAATGTCATCTGCCCCTTTTCCATGTCTACTAAGGCTCTTCCCGTAGCTAGGAATGGCCTTTCAAGGATAATAGGCACTTCAAAATCAACCTCACAATCAAGAATGACAAAATCAGCCGGAAAGATGAATGACTCTACTTTTACTAGCACATCATGAAGTATCCCTATGGGCCGTTTTACTGTTCGATCAGCCATCAGTAGCCGCATTGCAGTGGGCTTTGGGTCACCAAAACCCAACTTCTTGTAAATCGAGAGGGGCATGAGATTTATGCTTGCCCCCAGATCACATAATGCTTTCGCAAAATTTAATAGCCCGATTGTACAAGGAATAGTGAACGCACCCGGATCTTCTTTCTTTTGGACCAGAGATCTTGTAGCAATAGCACTACAATGTTGCATTCTATCATCATCCTCAAAAGTGACCGATCTTTTCTTTGTGACCAGATCTTTCTTAAATTTGGCGTAACCGGGCATTTTTTCTAAAGCTTCTACCAAAGGGACATTGATAGAAAGTTGCTTCAACATTGTTATAAAACGCCGATATTTGCCATCCTCGGTCTTTTTCAATAATATTTGAGGAAATGGGGGGGGGTGGCCTATGCATAGGAGTTACATTTTTAGGAACTTAAGCATCTTTTGCAGTGTTCTCCTCTAACTCAGCATCAACTTCTACCACTTTATCAGATTCTTTTGTCACCTTTTTCTCATCAGATGGCATAGGTGGGTCAATGGTTTGCTTGCCACCGCGAGTAGTAATTGCCATACAATGTCCATCATTTTTTGGATTTTGGACAGTGTTGCTAGGAAGAGTGCCCGGTTGCCGTGTGTTCACAGTTGTAGATAATTGGGCCAATTGTAACTCAAGTTGCTTAATCGATATTGCATGGATATCAACTTTTTGCCCAATACCCGCTAAATCATTTCTCAACTCTTTATTGTGCTCATCACTAGCATCGAACCTCCTCATCATTTTATGCAACATATCCTCAACTCGCGACATACTACCTCCACCATCCTTAGGAGTAACTTCACGATTTTGAGGAGGAACATAGGGCCCATTCCTATCGTTTCTATTAGCATAGTTACCCCTGTTAAAGTTGTTGTCGCGGTTGTAGTTTCCATCTCGGACATAATGACCCTCACGATTGTAGTTACCATAGTTCCGACCTTGGTTCCCTTGACCTTGGCGCCAATTCTCCTGATTAGAGCCTTGGGCACTTGGTCGGAAACCCCCCATCTGTTCATTTACTGCATAGAAATCCTCCTCATAATAACACTCATCGTTTGGAGGTGGTGGTTTAGCCAAGTAGTTGACTGCATTAATCTTTTCTACACCCCTAGTGACATGTTTTAGTACCAACCCAAGCTCAGTTCTCATCTGAGCCATTTCTTCCCGAATTTCATCTGTGGCTGGGTTGTGAGTGGACTGCACTGCGAAGGTGTTTCTCCCTGTATCAGACTTCCTAGTACTCCAAACTTTGTTATTCCGGGAGATTTTTTCTACTTTTTCAACGATCTCAGCATGAGGACATTCTCCATAAGATCCACATGCTATAGTGTCCAACACTGCTTTGTTGTTATCATCTTGTCCCCTATAGAAGTATTCTTTCAGTGACTCATCATCTATACGGTGATTTGGAACACTTCTCAAGAATAAGGTGAATCTATCCCAAGAACTACTAACTGACTCTCTTGGTAGTGCCACAAAGTTATTCACTCTGTCTTTGTGATTTAGTTTCTTGAAGACTGGATAGTAGCGTGCTAAGAAGACATCCCTTAGTTGATTCCAAGTAAAGATGGAGTTGTATGGGAGCTCGGTGAACCAAATAGCAGCCTCTCCTGTCAGTGAGAGAGGAAACACTCTGAGCCCTATTACATCTAGATCCAAATCAGGCCTCCCCACACAACTTTTACACACTGCCCTTACCTTAGCTATATGGGCATGTGGATCCTCAGAAGGTAGCCCTGAAAACAAACTTCTGGCAGTGAGCATTTGCATCAGACTACTAGTTACCACAAAAGTGTGGCCTGTGGGTAGAGGAGGCAAAACCAGTGGCCCATCCGAATCTGCTATGTTATCATAGCCTCTGTAGTATGCTTGGGGCCGTGGAGCGGGATTCTGTCCCCTCTGTTGATGTTCACCCGGAGCATCGGGTAACATCTGACCATGAACATCAACTGGAGCTGGGATGTTCTGGTTCGGATCCTCATCATTTATTCCCAAATTTTGATTCATATTGCGCAGTGTGCGCTCTAACTCGTGATCATAGGGAAACAACGGTTCTCTTCCTCTCCGTGTATTTGGCATACAAGGAGGATAGTTCTAAAAAGAAATCAAAAACAATAAAACAAATTAAATCAAGAAAATATCAACTAAACTATAGTAATAAGTTCAAGTTAATCTAAAAGCTAAATTCCCCGGCAGCGGCGCCAAAATTTGATACGCTCAAACTTACTTCTTAAATAAGAAGTAAAGCGGTCGTGTCAAGTAAATAACCCCAACTAGTGAGGTTGGGATCGTTCTCACGAGGAAAATAGTCTAGACTTAACTTCAACTTGTTATTACTATTGTTCGGTTGAAGACTTCCTTAGAAAGTAAAAATATAAAAAGGGGGGTTTATATCTCTAAATGAGTAAAAGTAACTTAACAAATTTGAAAGAGACACTTAGCAGTTTTAAAAGTTGGATTTTAATCAATTAATCAAAGTAACTAGGGTTTACGTGTTCCCCACAGGTTCATAACTTGATAATTCTAACTATAACAATTCTTTCCTAGTATCTTGCATGCAAAGTGATAAGTTATGTATTTCTAAATCCTTGGTCCGGCATCTAGAAAATCCCACTCCGCACCTTGGTCCGGCTACGCGTGTTTCTTTCCTAACCCTTATCTTTACCTCATATTAAGCATCGTATTCGATATTTGACTAAGTTATTACCTCGTACCAATCAATACTAGCCTATTAGATAGCATACACTAAATCTATGTTAATAATTCTTTTCCTATTATCTACCTCCTTGGTCCGGCAAGTAGAATTAAGGCGAGTTCTAACGTTGATCTGCCGTTAAAAAGACTTCTAAGCGAAAGAATTATTAATACATGCAAGACACTATTCTAGAATTGTTATTTTAGATAGGGTTTATCTCATTATTTGCCTATGGTTCCCACAACCCTAGTTATGGAGTTTAGTTACTCATAGCCATAAACACAATATTCAAATATATCAAATAAGAATTCATGTACTTACTTCAATGTGAAAGAATAAAATCCAAAAGGTTGCTTGATTAATCACCAAAAATCACTTGCAAGAATTCTCAAAGTAATCAATAATCTCACGAAAAGTCTAATGATTATCAAGAATCTCACTATACAATATTTACCAATACGGAGTTCTCACGATCTAAGAGTCTAACTATCACGTGTCTAACCTCAAAAACGAGGTTTTTCAAACTATTTATATAAAAACAAAAACCTAATTACACAGGAATTCTAATTGCTGGAAATCTGCCAAAACGCGGCTGGGTCAGCGGACCACGCGACGGACCGTCTTAGTCACAACGGACCGTCGTGGACTCCGTCGTCCCATACTTGTGCAAATTCTTCTGCTGCTTTCTTCATTCCCCTCGACGGCAAGTATGACGGACCGTCATAGGCACAACGGTCCGTCGAGGGTCTTGGTTTCAAAATACTTCAACTCTCAAAATCTGGGTACTGGGATCACTTCTCTGAAATCCACGACGAACCTGAAGAACGGACCGTCATAGCCATGACGAACCGTCACAAGCTTCGTAATCCCACACTTGGTCAGACTTCCCCATCTTCCTTCAGCAGCTGCACTACGCTGCCACCTACGGACCGTCACAGGCACGACGGACCGTCATAAGCTCCGTAGGTGGTCTCTTCTGCATTTTTCGCTCAAAATCTCCGCATTCAGCTTTGGACAGATTTCCTGCAAAACAAAGAGAAACTTATATCAAAATTAGCACAAAAAGGCTTTCGGACACACTAAACTTAAGAGAAAAAGTATTAATTATACCGTGAAACCACGGTATATCATCACCTATTATACTTTTTTCTATAGGTTGTATAATTCGATCATCTGCTAAATATATTTCTATAGGTGTATCTATTCCTTCTCTAAAACATGTTTTTATTAATATTTCAGTTCCTCCAAAATGTACATATTTGATTGGATTTTTTGCATTTTTTTCTTGTATTTCTTTATTAATTATTCTCTTATTTATTATTGGTATTTTAACTTTTCCTTTGGTATACTTACAATCTATGATATGTTCTCTTTGGCTTACTACATAATATTCTTCTTTTTGTCTTTTAAATCAATTTTTTTATTTTTGGTAATTCTAATATTTTTTCTACACTTAGATCTAATTTTTTTCTTTTATTTGTTCAAATATACTATTATCAAATATTATTTTTTGTTCTAAAGTTTCTTCATATTGACATTCTTCTTTATTTATTATTTGTATATCTGCTTTAGTCATTTATATTATAAAATTCATTATCTGATTCTAATTCTATGTCATTACCTATTTCATTTTCTGATATTTCATATATACTATCTTCACTTTCTAAATCATAATTGACATATTCTATTTGTGTATATTTTTCTTTTTCCATAATTATTTCTGATATCTGTTTCCTCCTTGGATTTTTAGATAATTTACAATCTTTAGCTATATGTCCTAATTTTTCACAATTATAGCAAGTACATTCCGTCAATTTTCTTTTTGGTCTAAATGGTCTTTTAGTTTTGTAATTTTTTGCATAATATCTCTTTCTTGGTTTTTTATAGATATATGTTGATCTATATTTTTTATAATTTTTATTTCTATTATACTTCTTTTTATAATATCTATCTGTGAAACCAAATTGAGGTGCTATTTTATTTTTGCAACATGCTAAGTTTTTTATTAATACTTTTTCCATTTTTACATCTTCTTTATGTTTTTCACATAGTTCTGTAAACCATCGTTGTAAGAATTTCATTCTAGCTCCTAAAGTATCTGTTAATTCTGCTTCATTCCAACTTTTTATTATTTTTGAACTAAAAGGTTCTGGTAATTTTGTAAAATATAATTTTCTTATTTCCTTACTTTCTTCTATGTTAAATGTTTCTTTATAATAATATTCTCTAAATGCACATGTATATTCATTTATATAACACATATTATATATTGCCAATTTAGCCATTAAATTTCTAGTTATAACTTTTTCTTTATTTTGTTCTTCTACTTCTGTTATCATACTACTAAAGTTATTTCTTATAGCTATTTCGTATTTATTTAATATTTCCATAGATGTTATAGTTGTTTCTCCATTAAATTTTTTATTATTTCTTAAAGTCTTTATACTTTCTTCCGTTAAATTTTGTAACCATAATTTTATTGTTCCTGTAAGTGTTCTTTCTATATATACTGGTGTTTCTGTCATTCCTAGTTTGTTATCTATTAATTGTTTTGATATATATTCCATCCATAATTGAATTATTTTATTTATGTCTGCTACACAGTCTAAATCTAAAAAATTGTGTTGTTCAGTTGTTATTTTAGGGGTCCATTTATTTAATCTTTTATCCCATAAAAAATTTTCTTTATCATATTTTTCATAACTTACATTATAATATGTTGGATTTAAGTATTTTGGATTTTTTACTCCTGATGTATTAGGTTTTTCATTCATGTCTATATCTCCCGTATTTATATCTACATTTTTTGTATTATCTATATTGTCTAAAAGTTCTGTATATGTTTCACTTATCTCTGAGTGTTGTTCTTCTAAATCATCGTTGATATCATCAATTCTTACTTTTGGCAGATTAGTTAGATTATCTGGATTACTTTCTTCTTATTTATCTTCTAATTACAATCTTTCTTTAAATTTGTTTATCTCATTTGCTAAGTTTCTTTTTTTCTGTTCTTTTTCTTTTTGTTTTATTTCATACATTTCTTTCAACATTGCTAATTCTTTTTCTAATTCTAAATTTTTTTTATTTTTTACTTCTTCTATTTGTTGTACTTCTTTCTTCGCTTGATGTTTTATTTTTTCAATTTCCATTTTTCTATCTATTTCTTCATTTTCTTTTGTTATCCTTACCATAGCAGTTAAACTATCTTCTAATTTTACCGTTTCTTTTTCTAACATTAAACTTAAATTGTCACCTATTTTCTTATATCTTCTTCCTAGATTAGAAAATATTATCCTTATTTTTAATCCTTCATAGTTTTCAAATATTTTTTCATCTATTGCATATTCTTCCTTATTCATTTATAAATTATGTTGTAGTTTATATTTTAGATTATTTATTTGTATTTCTAGATATAAAATAGTATTTCTTTGTGCTATTATAGATTTTTCACAAATTCCTGCAAATATATTACTATTTAGTCTATTTTGTCTTTATCTTAATTCTTTTCTTTTTGCCATAATTATTTTTTTAAGTTCTTGTTTATATTCATTATTCATCGTATTTTTAAATATATAATATATTTATATTCTAATTTGGAAATAATATCTATCATTTCTTCTAATTCTTTATTATTAGTTTTTGTAATATTAAGTTGTTTATATTTTGGATATAATTTGTTTAATTTTCTTATATAGATGTGTCACGAGATACTCTATTTTGTCTATACACATAACATTAAAGGGCTCGGGATCTTTTGCATTATTAGTTGATTTTCTACATTCATTATTTTGAATGATCGTCCAAGCTCTCATTTGAATAATCACTCTAGCTTTCCTTTGAGTTATCACCCAAACTTTTATTTTCAATAGAATCATTGTCGTCATTAAATGAATTTGTTGGTTCAATTGGAGGCCTCATATTGACATTTATCATCAATGTAGGCTTTGAGTCATCAATACCAATATCTAACATGTAAAAGCTCACGTGCCTATTCTTTTTTATGAATGTGAAATGTATTTTTTCCCTCTCATTCATTTAATAGCAATCACATCGTCATATGAGCTATTGCAATGCAACACAATTGACACTATCATCCTACTTAAAGATTTTGAATTCTAGCTTTTGAGAGACTCCTCCCATACTCCCATATAATCACTTCCAACAACAACAAATTCAGCTACTGTCATTATAGACTACAAAGATAGATACTATATTACAGTATCAGTCTTTGACAATCAATGTGATACAAAATTTGTACAAAATGCGATTGAATGAGATTGAGTTCAAAATTGAGCTCCTACATTGACTTACATATTTTTAATGTTTCTAAACTACTGAAATGTATCTACTAAAGAGTTATCAAGTGAATATGAAAAATTTCTCAAACTTCTAAAATAATGAAAAACATATTATGAATTATTTTTTAAAAAAAAAAAAATGGAGTAGGAGATGATTATTTTACCTTTGAAATGGATATTATGGCTGGAAAAGTCGTTGGAATCAACAAAACAGCAACAAAAATGAGCTGATTGTTGGAGACTTTTTCTTTTTCTAATATAATTTAAAACATTGGAAATAAATATATTTATTCATTCTATATTTGTTTGAAAAAGAAGAGGGAGACCAAAGTGGAGATGAAAACTTAGGGGGGTCTTTTGTATGTCCTAAGTAGGGAATATGGATGATGTCATTAATAGTGGGTATACCACATATTTTCATGAATTTTGTCTTAATGTCCAATTAAGTTTGAAGATCGACTATTTTGTCAAATCTCCCAAGAAAATAACATAGAAAGATTTCCAGATAAAAAATACTGCAAAATTGTTAGAGGTAATTATTTTATTAATAATTTAAAGACGTACATTTATAGATATAATCCTAACTAAAAACATAGAAAAATATGCTACTAACTTATCATTAGAATTCAAATAAAGAACTAACTCTTAAATTCAAGTCACTTAGGACTCTAACAAAATAATTTTAAAATCCTAAAAGTGGCTAACTATTTTATTTCTACAATATCGTGAGATATATTCTCAACACTCCTTCGATTAGAAATTGTAGTCTCATATGAAACTGACCTTGTGAATTAATCTGCCAATCCATCTTTTGTCTTGCAAGACTTCTGTGCATCTTCTATTGGATTGAATGAGAAGCTCTTACTCTCATTTCAACTTGTAAAATTTCTTGCTTAATACACTACTAGAATTTTGGTCTACAACAACAGTTTCGCATACGTTGCAAAAGGACCTAAAACCGTTGCCATAGCGCTACAACAACAATTTATCAACCGTCTCACCTGCTCGCGTTACTATAGCTCTATTATAACAGTTAATGTAATAGTTCCTGAGAGCGTTACTATTTGAACCTCTATTGCAACGGTTTTCCTTCCATCTATAGGCACTATAATATTAGAGCAGTTGTAACATTTAAGAACTGTTGCATTAGGGGTTGTGGTAACGATTAACAACCGTTGTGATAGAGTTTGTCGCAATAGAATATTGCACAAATTGCATACTAATGGAAATTAAAACTAAATATTGCAGCTTATCAAAAGTTTCAAATGTCAAGAAGCAAAAGAGTCGAGATAAAGCAATAGGTTTATACAACTTTCAATCAATCATATAGAGTAAGGTCTGATCATCACTGCTTTCATCATCCCCTTTGTTATCTTCTCCACCTACAAAAGACTAGAAAAATAAAAGTGTATTGAGAGCAAATGTGGAAGTACGATAGTTCAGATTGAAGTAATTAAATCTTTTTTCTAGACATACTCCACATTTGTGCAAGTGAAATAAGCAAACATTTCATTTGGTCAATCAATTGTGCGTAAAGAAAAAGGCAAAGCCAAAGGAATGGAAGGTTTAATAAGCTAGATCAAAATCCTATTACACTTATCGAGCATATTTTGTATTTTTTTAATCAAGTTGACTATCATTTATCAAGTATGGCATGCTTTATTGAATTAGCATATAAAAGAATACTAGTCAAAAGGCAAACAAACCTCTGAGTTATTATTTTACAAAAAGGATAAAACAAAGAGAATAAGAGATCAAAATTCACTACATGCCTTCTGTTCTTTTAAAAGAATACTAGCCAAAAGGCAAACTCACCTATGTGTAATCACTGAAAAGAGTTGCTCAACAATGAGGGCACGTTGGGTTTGAAAGGAGAAAAGTATCAATGCAGTTGATATGGAAAGCATGGCTATAAGTAGGGAGAAATCAATTTATCCTTATCAGAGAATTCACAAAAACAAACAACACAAACAAAGGGCTATTTAGGACCAATCAACTCTCTGTACAAAAAGACAAGTAATGCATCAATAAATGCTAGATCAAAACAAGAATCATTGAAGTGGAATAACTGTTGAAAGAGTCCTTGAGAAGTATCAGAACTAGAAACTTCAAGGTATCCATTAGATTGAGATGATGCTGAAGAAGAAGGGTGTTTGATAAGAATCCTAACTAGCAAATGGAGCAAGCCAGATATGAAAAACAGGACAGCTAATATAACTACCATAAAAAGAACAATTGGACTAATCTTGTTTCTAGATGGAATGCACAACCAGGTAAGTCCTAACTCTATGAAGGTTAGTCTTAATGCTGAAATTTTGATTAGTAATGAAGTCAATCTGCAGCTAAATGCAAATGGGCAAATTTATGGTGGTCAGTATGATTAGGAACAGAAAATTGAGAATCCAAATTCCAAACAGGATGTTAATAATAACAAGGAGAATGGGATGGGTACTAATATGTAAATACATCAATCT
This sequence comes from Solanum habrochaites, assembly GCA_027704765.1. NCBI lineage: Eukaryota > Viridiplantae > Streptophyta > Magnoliopsida > Solanales > Solanaceae > Solanum > Solanum habrochaites. The sequence goes on along the minus strand of JAKWJA010002494.1, from coordinate 7,741,233 downwards.
CAACAAAGATCCTCAGATCTACCAGAATACCTTTCAAAAAATCTCCAATAACTTTGAAAAACATATTCCTAACATTAAAAAAAAGCCAACAAATTATTAACCATAACCAATCGAATGAGAACCTCAACCCTAACTCCTATATGGCCATGAAAAAAGACCATACAACTGAACCTACTCCCTATATTGTTATGCAAATCATGGCTGCAAGACTCAGACACAATCAAGCCATGAATGAAGCACCTATAGAGTTGGTTATCCCTAAAGTTACTACCAAGTACAGCTTACCTGCTATCATTTTCAAGGAAGGAATTTTAACAACAAAACAGGAAGGGACAGAACCCTTCTGATTCACCATAACTAGTCATATTCAAGCCATGGAAGTTATCAAGGTCGACCAAAACCAACAAACGAGTGGTCCAAAATAGGCCCTCACTGACAGGCAACAGTGGATTTCTATTTTTTCCATTTTCATTCTAATGTATCTCTTGTTTCATGATTCTTATTCTAACTCTTTAAGAATAATAAAAGAGAAACTTCTCAAATCCTAGCTACTCAAGCGATAGGTGAAATAAAGGAAGACATCATCAATACAAGGGTTATCAATATCGATTGAATAACTCATGGAACAACAAATACAAGATCAATATTAACAGAAATATGGTCGAAAGTATTCGATTTCACCATAACTACCAACAAAGCTTTTAACCCATAGTAGCTAAAAATTAATGGGAAAAGCCCAAAATAAAAAATAACACATCAAATACACTAACTACACCTCAACGATTAAAGGAAAGAAAAGATATTAAAGAAGAAAACCTAAACAACTAAAGTTGAAGTTTCTTCTGCTATAACATCAAAGATGTAAGAGCAAGACCTCCAGTTGCTGAAGAAAAACACATCAAGATTTCTCAGAATTCACTTAAAAACATTCAACCCTCTATTTCTTTTGATTTCCAAGAGTTTCTAGAGAGAAATGGGTTAACGATTGAATAAAGAAAGGGTCTAAGTTTGCCCTAGAATTACAGACAAGAAGAACTTACCATACATTAAAATTCCTGTAAAACTCCACAAGCTTTCCCTGAAATGGAGTCCTCCTTGTTGAAAAATAGGTCAAAGAGAAGATGGTGTTAGTGTATGGTCTTTTGCTTGTTGAAGAGATGAAAAATGACTTTAGAAAATGTTTGTATCGATATTCTGATACCTTAGAATGTTAGCGTTATTTTGAAGACACTCTAGCTCTCATGAAAGATGCGACAACTAACATTGAGCACATTTATAGGGAAGGGCCTTCATTAGCTTACTATCTAACTAATCATGCATTTGAGATGCAAAGACGACAATAATATAATACATCTTGAAATTTACCATCACAGGGGAGGAAACATCACAATTTTGAGAATCAAGAGCAAGATACTCAGGTGAATAATTGTTTTATAATTCATGAGCAGCTACAAGTGCATTTCAAGAAGACATCAAAGAAGGATCAACTACATAAAAGCCACAATACATGTTACATTCTATCATAACAGGAAATATACCTTAAATAATGTCAAACAATACACTTTTGATATTTAAAATGGAGATAAAAGAAGCGGTACATCAACAACTAAAGGAATCAATAAAGGAGAAAAGAGGAAAATCAGATGTATAATGATGATATCTAAGAAATTATCAACCCAAGAAACTTCACAACAGCTCATATTCATCGATAAACCTAAAAGAATTCTACAGAGAAATGCAGAAAAAAGAGAGTGATCACATACAAGTTAAAGCCATGGCTATACCTCAAACGACCATGGTGGACTCGGCCAGAGGCAGGAAGCGCTGGCCAGGGTAGATGGCGCAATGCTGGATGGGTATGATTCGCAGAGAAGATCACTTTTGGAACTAGTAGCAAATTTGTGTACCAACCAGTATAAAATTTTAATACTTATTCCATTTTCATGTTAATGTATCTCTTGTTTCCTATTGTTCTAACGTAAATCTTCAACAATAATGAAAGTGAATTTTTGATATCCTAGACTTGTGAGAGGTGAAATCAATGAATACATCATCAATGCAAGGGATTCAAACTGTCACGACCCAAAACCGAGCCGCGACTGGCACCCACATTTACCCTCCTATGTGAGCGAACCAACCAATCTAAATCTTATCATGTCAATTTAATATCAACATAAAGCAATGCGGAAGACTTAAACTCATAAATAAAAGACAATTCAATAACTTCTAAAATTCAACATCTATTAATTCCCCAAAATCTGGAAGTCATCACCACAAGAACATCTATGATCAATTTACTAAACTAAGAGTATTCTAAGAAGCTAAAACAAATAAAAGCTAGTCTATGCCGAAACTTCAAGGCATCAAGACACGAGGAAGGAGATCCAGTCCAAGCTAGAAGCATTAGCTCACCCTGAAGATCCGGTATGACGAAGACTGGCTTGAACTACTGTTGAGTCGAAGATGACGGCACGTTTGCTGCATACCACGATATACAAAAAGAAAACATAAAAGTAGGGGGTCAGTACAACCACAAGTACTGAGTAGGTATCATCGGCCAACTCAAAATAGAAAACAGTATATATCAAGTAACATCATAAAATCAACTAATATCCTTAGCATGCAGCATTTACAATTACCATAATCCTTGGTTACAACACCAAGCACATCAATGAGGACTCACGCCTCCTCATCATACTCGCTTGGGAAACATGATCTTTAGATTTAGTATATTAGTATCTTTCAAGATTCATTATATTATTTACTCTCGTGCCGGTACGTGACACTCCGCTCCTCATTCTATCCTGGTACCGGAACGTGGCACCCGATCCATATACTATCCTGGTGTCGGAACGTGACACTCCGATCCTCATATTCTATCCTGGTACCGGAACGTGGCACCCGATCCATATACTATCCTGGTGTTGGAACGTGACACTCCGATTTTCATATTCTATCCTGGTGTCGGAACGTGACACTCCGATCCTCATATTCTATCCTGGTACCGGAACGTGGCACCCGATCCCCTAATCTCACTACTTTCGTTCATTAAGCCTTCTTTTATACCAAGGCATCATCATTAACAAAGTAGATTAGGGTTTCTTCAAGATTTAAGATTCAATAGCTTCATCATGCTTATTTTATCACAATCATGTATATATATAAGATCACATCATGCATACACGCAATTAAGCATATAGAAGACTTAATAATACTACTCAACACATATCATTCGCTATTAAGAGTTACTACGAATAGTGTAAAAACCATAACCTACCTTCACCGAAGAATTGCGATCAACAAGCTATCTTCCCAAAGCTGCGTTCTCCCTTCTCCCTTGATCTATTCTCTCTCTCTCTCTCTCTTGCTGTTATTTTTCTTTTTCTTATTCAAAACCCTCTTTCTTTACCCTAATTATCATATAATTAAGTTTTAAAAGATGGCACTAATAATTCACTAAATAACTTAAGGTTACCTCTTTTAACCCTCAAGTAATTAGACTTATTAACATTAACCCATTACTTTATAATTAAAGCAGGAAATAGTCCAAAACGCCCCTTAAATTAATTAATCAGGATTCCGACCCCGCCTGGGACTACGCAGCCCGTGACGGGCCGTCGTGCCTGCGACGGTCCGTCCTGCTGTCCGTCGCAAGGGTCAGAGAGTGAATTTGCACTGAAGACTCTGTGACGGTCCGTCACACCTGTGACGGTCCGTCCTGCCATTTCGTTACGAAGTTCAGAGAGTCGATTTTCAATACCCAATTTCAGATTTTTCCAAGTATTTTGAAACGACACCTCCAGGACGGTCCGTCGTGCCCGTGACGGTCCGTCGTGGCATCCGTCACTTCTGCCAGTTTTTCCAGAATGAAATCTGTTGCTCAAAACGACTAAGCAGGTCGTTACAATAGATACCAATTTACCCATCGTTCATCCTCGAACGATCACAAGAAGGAAAACAAGGGCGAAAAGGAATACCTGAATCTGTAAACAGATGTGGGTATCTTTCTCGCATATCTGCCTCCTTCTCCCAAGTGGCTTCTTCAACAGGTCGATTCTTCCATTGAACTTTGATAGATGCAATCTCCCTTGACCTCAACTTGCGAATTTCTCTATCTAAAATGGCAACAGGCTCCTCCTCATAAGACAAATTCTCATCAAGCAAAACTGAATCCCAACGGATAATGTAGTTTCCATCCCCATGGTATCTTTTCAACATCGACACATGAAACACCGGATGTACTCCGGACAGCCCTGGAGGCAAGGCTAACTCATAAGCCACCTCCCCTACTCGCTTAAGTACTTCAAAGGGACCAATGTACCTTGGGCTTAGCTTGCCTCTTTTACCAAACCGCATCACCCCTTTCATTGGCGAAACTTTCAACAAGACTTGTTCACCCTCCATGAACTCTAAGTCTCTAACCTTTCGATCTGCATATTCTTTTTGTCTACTTTGCGCCGCTAGAAGCTTCTCTTGAATAGATTTCACTTTCTCTATCGAATCCCTCTAAAGATTAGTACCCCAAGGTCTAACCTCGAATGCATCAAACCAACCAATGGGAGACCTACATCTTCTCCCATATAGTGCTTCAAAGGGAGCCATATCAATGCTTGAGTGATAGCTATTATTGTATGAAAACTCCGCTAAGGATAAGAAGCTATCCCAATGGCCACCGAATTCTATCACACATGCACGAAGCATATCCTCCAACACTTGAATCATTCGCTCAGACTGACCGTCGGTCTGAGGATGGAACGCAGTACTAAGATCCAACCTAGTACCCAATTCCGCATGCAATGTTTTCCAAAACTTAGAAGTAAACTGCGTACCTCTATCTGATATGATGGATAGTGGAACTCCATGCAATCGAACAACTTCTGAGATGTAAAGTTTGGCTAACTTCTCTGTATTGTAAGTCACCTTAACAGGAATGAAATGAGCAGACTTAGTTAATCTGTCCACAATCACCCAAATGGAGTCGAACTTGCCCAATGTCTTTGGAAGACCAACCACGAAGTCCATTGCAATTCTCTCCCATTTCCATTCCGGAATGGGCATTCTCTGAAGTGTTCCTCCGGGCCGTTGGTGTTCATACTTTACTTGTTGACAATTTGGACATTTGGCAATAAAATCCACAATATCACGCTTCATTCTTCTCCACCAAAAGTGTTGCTTTAGGTCACGGTACATCTTGGTTGCACCCGGATGTATCGAATACCTTGAACTATGAGCCTCTGTCAGAATAGTGTTGATCAAATCATCGACGCGGGGTACACATACCCTTCCCTTAATCCTCAAAACACCTTCCTCATCGATTGTCGCTTCTTTAGCCTCTCCTTGCAACACTTTATCTCGGATCCGGATAAATTTTTCATCATTAAACTGTTTTCCCTTAATCTTTTCAAGGAAGGAAGATCTTGCCTCCACACAAGCTAAAAATCCTCCCTTCTCATTTACTTCTAATCTCATAAGGTCGTTAGCCAGAATCTGAACCTCCCTATCTAATGGGCGTCTAGAAGTTTGCAAGTGAGCTAGACTTCCCATGCTTCCCGCCTTTCTACTTAAAGCATCCGCTACAACATTTGCCTTCCCCGGATGATACAAAATAGTGATGTCGTAGTCCTTCAGTAGTTCCATCCATCTCCTCTGTCTCAAATTCAAATCTCTCTGAGTGAAGACATACTGTAGACTACGATGATCCGTATAGACCTCACACTTAACCCCATATAAATAGTGTCTCCATTGCTTTAGTGCAAACACTACCGCGGCCAATTCCAAATCATGAGTTGGATAGTTACGTTCATGCACTTTTAATTGTCTTGAAGCATAAGAAATCACATTCTTCTCTTGAATTAACACTGCACCCAAACCCGAATAAGATGCGTCACAATAAACAATGAAGTTCTTACCTTCCACTGGCAAGGTGAGAATTGGTGCAGTAGTCAACAGAGTCTTGAGCTTCTGAAAGCTTTCCTCACACTCATCCGACCATACAAATGGAACATTTTGCTTAGTCAAGTTCGTCAGTTGGGAAGCAATAGAAGAGAATCCCTTGACAAATCGGCGGTAGTGGCTAGCTAACCCAACAAAGCTCCTTATTTCTGACACATTAGTAGGTCTTACCCAATTCTTCACTACTTCGATCTTAGAAGGATCCACCATCACTCCACCCTTAGAAACCACGTGCCCCAAGAAGGACACTGCATCTAGCCAAAACTCACACTTAGAGAACTTGGCATAAAGCTTTTTCTCCCTCAACATTTCCAATACCATTCTCAAATGCTCCTCATGTTCCTCCTTACTTTTAGAGTATATCAGTATATCATCAATAAATACGATCACAAAGAGATCCAAATAAGGCTTAAAAATCCCGTTCATCAAACTCATGAACGCAGCAGGGGCATTCGTAAGACCAAAAGACATCACTACAAATTCGTAATGCCCATACCTGGTTCTAAAAGCAGTCTTTGGCACATCCGTTGCCCGTATTTTCAATTGATGATAACCGGATCTCAAGTCAATCTTAGAGAAGACACAAGCACCTTGTAACTGATCGAACAAGTCATCAATGCGAGGAAGAGGATACTTGTTCTTTATAGTCACCTTGTTCAACTGCCGGTAGTCTATGCACATCCGAAAACTCCCATCTTTCTTCTTTACAAACAAAACCGGAGCACCCAAGGAGATGCACTTGGTCTAATGAAGTCTTTGCTCAACAACTCTTGAAGTTGGGCTTTTAACTCTCTTAACTCCGCAGGAGCCATTCTATAAGGGGGTATAGAAATGGGGCGAGTACCCGGTTCAAGATCAATACAGAAGTCAATATCCCTATCTGGGGGCATACCCGGAAGATCTGCAGGGAATACATCAAGAAACTCACGGACCACCGAAACCGACTCAATCGAAGGTACTTGGGTAGTGTCATCCTTGAGATGTGCCAAGAAAGCTAAACACCCTTTACTAACCATTTTCTTAGCACGAAGAAAGAAGATTATACGCACCGGATTAGAAGTGTAGTCACCCTCCCACACTAACGGATCTGTCCCAGGCTTGGCTAACGTCACCGTTTTAGCATTACAATCCAAGATCGCAAATTGCGGAGAAAGCCAAGTCATACCCAGAATTACATCAAAATCAACCATCTCTAAGATAACCAAATCTACATAAGTGTTGCTCCCCACAAAGTTCACCAAACAAGACCTATATACCTTTTCAACTACCACAGACTCACCCACCGGAGTAGAAACACGAATAGGCGTATCAAGTAATTCACAATGTAAATTTAGACCATTAGCAAATGAGGAAGATACATAAGAAAATGTGGATCCAGGATCAAAAAATACAGAAGCCATGCAATCACAAACCAGAAGATTACCTGTGATGACAGCATCAGATGTCTCCGCCTCTGATCTCCCAGGGAAAGCATAACAATGGGCCCTTTCGTTTGTTTGTCCGTTGCCCCTACCATGTTGTGATGTAGTGGCTCCAGTTTGCCCATCACCCCGGCCGTTTTGGTGACCACCATTACCTCGACCACCACGTCCTCCAGAATAACGGCCTCTGCCATGACCACCTCTACCTCTAGCTGTTGGGGGTCTATCACTCTGTTTTGGACAATACCTCTTGATATGCCCAGTCTCCCCACACCCATAACACTCTCTAGATTCACGCATAGGTCTCTCAGAGAAATGTTGACCGGTCTGAGGTGGACCCCCGACTACAGTCTGTAGTGAAGACTGAATGGGTCGAACTGAGTAACCTCCGGAACCCTGTCCTCTAGAGTAAGAACTATTAAACTCACCCCCCTTTCGAAACCTCTTTGATGTCGATGCCGTGGTGAATTCATCTGGCTTCACTCCTTCCACCTCTACCACGAAATCTACCACTTCTTGGAAGGATTTTGCCGTAGCCGCTACCTGTAAGGATGAAATTCGCAACTCTGATCTCAATCCCTTCACAAAACGGCGAATCCGCTCTTGTGGACTGAAACAAAGTTGGGTGGCATATCTGGATAGTGCACGAAACTTAGCCTCATATGCATTGACCGACATCCTACCTTGCTCTAGGCTCAAGAACTCGTCCCTTTTCCTATCCCTCAAATTCCGGGGGATATACTTCTCCATAAACAATCTAGAGAATGAGGCCCAAGTCATAGGTGGTGCCTCTTTTGGTTGACACTCAACATGTGACCGCCACCACATTTTGGCGTTTCCTTGAAACTGGTAACTCACGAACTCAACACCAAACCGTTCTACTATACCCATCTTGTGTAGTAGCTCATGAAAGTCAACCAGAAAATTGTAAGCATCCTCAGATTCTGCACCCTTGAAGACTGGAGGTTTCAATTTCAAGAACTTACTGAAAAGTTCATGCTGATCATTTGTCATTATAGGCCCAGTAGTCAGGCGTGGAAACGTGCCTATGTCCAATGAGGCATCCATACGAGGGGCCATAGTGGCTGCATGTCGTACTTCTGAAACCGGAGGTGTTGGTGCAGAAAACATTGGGGGTGCCTGACCCTGATCAGACAACCCACTAAGATAAGCGAGAACCTGATTGATCATCTCTGGGGTAGGTTGGGGTGGCATTTCCTCATTCTGTACTTGTTCATTCTCTCCATCCTCCCCTTCTCTTATTACTTCCTCAGTCGGTGGAGGAGTTACCGCCCTAGTACCAGATGGGCTAAGTGCTCGTCCTCTCCCTCTAGAGGACGTCCTCCCACAACCTCTACCGCGGCCTCTTGCCACTGTTGCACTTCGATCTACAGCCCCGGTGGCTGGCTCAGATGCATCTTGTTTTGCTGATGTTGATGTTGGCGTAGTCGTTGCTCTAGTTCTAACCATCTGCGAAATAGAGTGAAGATGGTCAGATACCAATTTGTATCACCTAGATACCAATTGGATCCAAGTAATAGCACGAAAGAAAGAAAGAAAGAATGGAATTTTCCTAAAGTCTTATAGTCTCTCAAAGAAAAGTAAGGGCGTCCCCCTACCGTTCTTTAAGACTCTACTAGACCTGTTCTTGTATGATGAGACCAACGAACCTAATGCTCTGATACCAAGTTTGTCACGACCCAGAACCGAGCCGCGACTGGCACCCACATTTACCCTCCTATGTGAGCGAACCAACCAATCTAAACCTTATCATGTCAATTTAATATCAACATAAAGCAATGCGGAAGACTTAAACTCATAAATAAAAGACAATTCAATAACTTCTAAAATTCAACATCTATTAATTCCCCAAATCTGGAAGTCATCACCACAAGAACATCTATGATCAATTTACTAAACTAAGAGTATTCTAAGAAGCTAAAACAAATAAAAGCTAGTCTATGCCGAAACTTCAAGGCATCAAGACACGAGGAAGGAGATCCAGTCCAAGCTAGAAGCATTAGCTCACCCTGAAGATCGTGTGTGACGAAGACTGGCTTGAACTACTGTTGAGTCGAAGATGACGGCACGTTTGCTGCATACCACGATATACAAAAGAAAACATAAAAGTAGGGGGTCAGTACAACCCAAGTACTGAGTAGTAGGTATCATCGGCCAACTCAAAATAGAAAACAGTATATATCAAGTAACATCATAAAATCAACTAATATCCTTAGCATGCAGCATTTACAATTACCATAATCCTTGGTTACAACACCAAGCACATCAATGAGGACTCACGCCTCCTCATCATACTCGCTTGGGAAACATGTTCTTTAGATTTAGTATATTAGTATCTTTCAAAATTCATTATATTATTTACTCTCGTGCCGGTACGTGACACTCCGCTCCTCATTCTATCCTGGTACCGGAACGTGGCACCCGATCCATATACTATCCTGGTGTCGGAACGTGACACTCCGATCCTCATATTCTATCCTGGTACCGGAACGTGGCACCCGATCCATATACTATCCTGGTGTCGGAACGTGACACTCCGATCCTCATATTCTATCCTGGTGTCGGAACGTGACACTCCGATCCTCATATTCTATCCTGGTACCGGAACGTGGCACCCGATCCCCTAATCTCACTACTTTCGTTCATTAAGCCTTCTTTTATACCAAGCATCATCATCATTAACAAAGTAGATTAGGGTTTCTTCAAGATTTAAGATTCAATAGCTTCATCATGCTTATTTTATCACAATCATGTATATATATAAGATCACATCATGCATACACGCAATTAAGCATATAGAAGACTTAATAATACTACTCAACACATATCATTCGCTATTAAGAGTTTACTACGAATAGTGTAAAAACCATAACCTACCTTCACCGAAGAATTGCGATCAACAAGCTATCTTCCCAAAGCTGCGTTCTCCCTTCTCCCTTGATCGATTCTCTCTCTCTCTCTCTCTTGCAGTTCTTTTTCTTTTTCTTATTCAAAAACCTCTTTCTTTACCCTAATTATCATATAATTAAGTTTTAAAAGATGGCACTAATAATTCACTAAATAACTTAAGGTTACCTCTTTTAACCCTCAAGTAATTAGACTTATTAACATTAACCCATTACTTTATAATTAAAGCAGGAAATAGTCCAAAACGCCCCTTAAATTAATTAATCAGGATTCCGACCCCGCCTGGGACTACGCAGCCCGTGACGGGCCGTCGTGCCTGCGACGGTCCGTCCTGCTGTCCGTCGCAAGGTTCAGAGAGTGAATTTGCACTGAAGACTCCGTGACGATCCGTCACACCTGTGACGGTCCGTCCTGCCATTTCGTTACGAAGTTCAGAGAGTCGATTTTCAGTACCCAATTTCAGATTTTTCCAAGTATTTTGAAACGACACCTCCACGACGGTCCGTCGTGCCCTTGACGGTCCGTCGTGGCATCCGTCACTTCTGCTAGTTTTTCCAGAATAAAATCTGTTGCTCAAAACGACTAAACAGGTCGTTACACAAACCCGATTGAACAACTCAGGGATAGTAATAAAACATCAATTTCAACTTAAATATGAATTACAGTAGTCTATTTCACTATAACTCCAACAAAACATTAAACCCAAAATAGCTACAATATAATGGGAAAAACCCAAAATCAGAGAAGTACATCCAATACACTAACCACACCCAAAGATTAAAGACGAAAGAAGAGATTCAAGAAGAAAACCTTAAAAGCTCAAACTTGTAGTTTCTTCAGCTATAACCTCAAACATTGAAGAAGAGAACCTCTAGCAACAGAAGAAGAAAATCTCCAGATTCCTCAGATTTTTACCAGGAAACATACATCCCTCCATTTCCTTAGATTTCACAAGATGTTCCAAGAGAGAAAAGAGAAATAGGTTTAGATTCGTGTTTATCTTTCCCTAAAATGACAGATACGAAGAACTCACAAGAAGATAAATATCCTTGCAAATTTCCACCACTTCTGGGTTCGATCACACTGCTCTAATGGATGAAATATTAGGTAAAAGAGAAAGAAGAGTGGCAGCTTTTGTGTTCTTCTTGTTGAAGAGATGGAAAATGAGCTTACAAATGTTTACCTCGTTAATTTTGATATATGATGAAGAGAAAAATAAATTATATTCAGAGAATTGATTAAAAATAAAATAGAATGAAAAGCTTATGGTGGGTTCAGCCAAAATAAGAGGGGGAAATTATGGAGGAATTTAATAATCATTCCGATAGAAAATAATTCACATTAAATGTTGTTAAGATTGGGCAACGGAACGGGACGTACCGGTACCATTCCGGTTCGTCCCGTTTCGGTTGTCTACGGGACGGGTCGGGGTAGTCTAAACTGGTACACGGAACGGGATGGAATCGTAGTTTTGTACCGGTGTACCGGTACTGGTTCATTCCGGTTCATTTTGGTTCTGGTCCGGTTCGGTCCGATTTATTTAATATATATTAATTTTTTTATATTTTATATAATTTATATTTATATTTTTTATAAATTATATTTTAAAATTCAATTTTTTTCAAATTGCCCGCCCCTGCAGACTGCAGTCTGCATAAAGCTGCACTGCAGCTGCAGCAGGCAACCCCCCCGCCCCTTACCCTTTTCCCGAGATCACCCTTACCAACGGCTTTAAACGGAAAAATTTAAAACGGCTAGTTTTTTTGTTTTATAAATTAGAATTGTGTGTAAAATTTTATATACAAATTACAACTTACAAATATAAGTCTGAGTATTTGAGAGAATACATATTTCCAAATTACATTCATATTTATAACTTATATCATTTGGTCATTTGGTGTATTTCGGAGGAGGAATCTTCTTCAAATTTCAAGTTTCGACATCAATATTTTAATTTTCATTATAATCATTTGTTCTTACACAAACGTTTGGTAACTTCGTTCCACTCTCTAATCTTATATTTATTTTTTATATTTATTATTTAACTTGTAAGTTGTTCTTGTTAAGTTTCGTATTTTATAATTTATAATTTTATATCATGGAGTCTTCTAAAAAAAGTGGAAGTAAAAAAGGTCTAGTAGAATCAGTAAAAAAAATAGTTAAAAAAAATAATAAAGGTGCTAGTTCGTCTAAATCTAAAATTCCTCTTGTTAGAATAAATACAAATGAATTTACGCATGTGAATGAAACTAGTTTTTCCCGTCCCGGTCCTATAAATATTAATTCAGATAGTCCGATTCCCCATGAACTCTATGAAAGACATTATGGTATTAATCAAGAAAATGAAGAAGTGGAAACGGATGAACAATTAAATTTAGATGATACACCGACTAGCCCCGCCGCTGACCTCAATACAGTCAATAGTATAGGTATTGAAGCTCCACCTCCGGTTGGAACTACTCGTCCCCCTATTATTCCAACTAGAGGTAAGACCAAGGTACAACATTCTTTAAAATCACATGTGTGGAAATTTTGTTATTTGAATGAAGAAAAAACTTTTAGTATATGTAATCTTTGTAAACAACATTTTAAATATACATCTGGTGGGACGGGAGGTTCAACGGGGGGATTAAAAAAACATTTGATTAACAAGCATAGTAAAGAGTGGTTTGCATATATGTCTTCTCTTGAAGTTATTGGAAATTGTAATGTTGAAGAATCGGTTAGAGGATCAAATATGGTTCAAAGTGAGTTAAATACTTCGAACCCAAGTGGTCCTCTTACACATCGAACCTATAACAAGGATCGTGATCGTGAAAACTTTGCTAAAATGGTTGTTGTTTGTGGTTTACCTTTTAGTTTTGGAGAACATCCGGGTTTTATTGCTTATATTCGTGAAACATATAATCCTAGTTTTCAAGGTTTATCAAGAAGCATGGTAAAAAGAGATATTTTCAAATTTAAGAAAAACATTGTCAATATTTACGTGTCTATTTTGAACTAATGGATTGTAGAGTTGCTATTACTACTGATATGGGTCGTAGTCCTAATGGTTTTGATTATTTAACTGTTACTGCGCATTGGATCGATTATAATTGGAATTTACAAAAAAGAATTATTGGTTATAAAATTTGTCAAAAGAAAAAATCAGAATTTATATTGCTACTACTGTGTTGGAAATTTTAGATTTTTTTGGTCTTTGTGATAAAGTCGTTAGTATTACTTTAGATAATGCCTCTGCTAATTTAAATGCTATTAATATGCTAGAACCTAGACTTTGTCCTATTAGTAAATATGCTTTTCATGTTAGATGTGCCGCGCATATATTAAATTTGGTTGTTAGTGACGGTGTGAAATTATTTGAAAATAGTTGTGATAAAATTGATAATGCTTGTTTTTACATTTTTCATATGAATAGTAGTAGTAGAATTAATCAATTTAAAGAACTTTGTAATGCATTTAAACTTCCGTTTAGAAAAGTTCCGAAGCATGTAAAAACTAGATGGAATTCCTTTTATGATATGCTTGAAGTTGCTTATGCATATAGGCAATCTATCACTACGCTATTTAATAATCATAATGCTTATCCTGAATTTAAAATTAATGATAGTGATTGGGATGAAGTAAATGAACTTAGAATATTTTTGAAATCATTTTATGATGCTACTAAAAAATTTTCTCGAATATATTATCCTACTATTTCTGAAATTTTAATACACATATGTGAGATTTCATCTATTTTTTCTGAATATAAAATAATACTTTATTCACCTCTGCTATTGAAGTTATGATTACAAAATTTAAAAAATATTTTTTTCCTATTCCTCAAATTATTTAACTGCACTTCTTTTCAACCCCGAATATAAAGATATGGTGCAAAAGCTTTAGTTGAATGCATTTATCAGAATTTAGATATTCAACCTGAAGAAGAACCTGATTTGGTAACATGTCAAATAGTATAAAATACTTTGCAAAAGAAATGTATGATAAATATTCATTCTTAGATAATGTTGAAAATCCTCAAACGTCTACGAATCAAATAGGTGCTCATGGACGAGTGAAACATAAACTTGGTCTTGACTCTTCTAATAAATGTGAATTTGTTAAATATCTTGAACAGGGTACAAATGATATTACAAACGATAATGGTATACCGGAACTATTGAACTGGTGGAGGAATCGTGGAGCTCAATATCCAAAACTTAGTAGGATGTGCTTGCAATTCAAGGATCATCAGTAGCTTCGGAGGCAGTTTTCAGCGCGGCAAGATTTCAAATTGGAGACCACAGATATTCGTTAGCAGAAGACAGCCTGGAGATATCAGTGTTATTTAGAGACTGGATAAATGCTGAGCGTAGAAATCAAGGACTTCCAAAGTTAGATAGTCAATTTGAACTTTTCATAGATTCAGCTATTGAATGTGGTAGTGATGATGGCATCGAAATTCAAGATCGTCAACGAGCTTTACCAAGACCAGAAGTTGATCAAAATCAATCCATAGCTGAGTTAGAAAGAGGATTTACGGGACTATACAACTATTAGTATTACATTCGAGACATAGTTGAAACAGAACCCTTCCTAGAAGGTGGCTGCGTAAGTTATGTACTCTAGTACTCTACTAATAGTTGTAAATTGAAATTGTAATTTGTTACAAATTTAAATAAATTAAATTGATATTTTTTAATTTTTGTAATTGTTTTATCCTTATTTTAATTTACTTTTTTAAAATTACAAATTTTATTTATTTAATATTTACAAGATACAAGTTATAAATATAACTTATAAAATAAATATTAATGAATATAAGTATTAAGTAATAACTTATAAAGTATAAACTTCAAAAGATTTAAATTTTGAAAACTTTATTAGATTGCTTGCAAACTTAACAATAATAAAAAAAATTAATAAAATATCTTTAAAATAAACTTAAGTTAAAAATTATAGTATAAATTTAAAAACTATTAATTTATACTTAAAAAATAAAAAAAAATTATATTTTCGTAATTTCAAAAAATATCGTCCCGTTAATCCCGTCCCGTTCCATCCCGGTCCGTTCCAATTCATTCCGGTTCCGTCCGGTATATAGTGGAACGGGACGGAACCGATGAACCATCACGGTATTTCCGATCCGGTTCATCCCGGTACCGGTCGAAATTCCGGTTAACGGATTCCGGTCCGGTCCGATACCGGTTCATTCCGTTCCGGTGACCCGGTTCCGGTCCGTTGACTAGTCTTAAATGTTGTTATAGATGACTTTATGACAATAGTTTTTGTAACAGTTGCGATATGTAGGTCTATTGCAACAGTTTTCACACAATGACAATAAATTTATTACCTTGCCGTAGCAATAATATCCAATCCTTTTGGCAACGACTTAAACTGTTGCAATAGAACCTCTATAGTAACGGTTTATGAAGAGTTGCTGAAAAATCTGTTGTGGTAGGCCTAATTTCTAGTAGTGGTAGAATCAAAAATTCGACAATATTTGTCTCCAAATAATAATTAAATCATTCTTCTATTAACTGACCAACATTAAAAGAAATTTTTGTCAATATCAGGAACATCCATTTATAGGTATAAATTCTAACTAATAATAATATATATATATATAATATATATATATATATATATATATATATATATATATATATATGTTGTTAATTCAAATAATACTATAATAACACCGTGAATTATATGGAGATTTTCCTTGAGATTAGTATGAAATTCGTAGGAAACTTATTTTCTTCCGAATCTTATACTAATTTCCAGAAAAATTCTCATGTGATTCACATTTTTCTTATATTGTAAAGAACTAAATCTTAAACTTAAGTAACATAGGACTCTAGTATAATAATTTAAAACCCTAAAAGTAACTAACTATTTTATTTGTGCAATATCCTAAGACATATTCTCTAACAGTTATAGTCACAAAAAAATTCAGACCTAACTTTCATCATTTCCATGAACTCCATAGTCTGTGTAAGAAGAAATTGAATCAAAATATTTTCAAAGCACCTTAAACGAATAAAAAACCAACTACGTAAGGAATTCATTAGAAGTTGCAAGCGACAAAGAAAATCATAGTAAAGCTATTACTATAAAATAGAAAGAAAAAAACCAGTGTTGTATTTGTCAAAGAAGCGTAACAGAGAAATTTTTAAAAAATATACCATCAAGAACAAAGGAAAAGGAGAATTGGAGCATATGTCTCAAAGGGTATTTACTAATAAAAAAAGAGGAAAAAGATAAAGGATTGTATTTTAAGAGCAATCTTACTTGAATTTTTGTAGTACATGAGATATGTGACAGCTGATAATAGGATTACTTTAGAATAAGCATTCACCATTATTTCAAGCAACGGTTCACCTTGAAATCTCGACTTCACCATTTCATCTGGCCTCTAGAATATGGAGATTGAAGTACCAATGCAAAAGAAATGGTCTTTATTTAGGATCTGCACAATGTGATTTCAAAATTTTAATTTAGTTAGAAGCTAAAATACTATATCAACACTATCTACCAAACAAAGTATTAAATAATATCAAACCTTATACATTTATTTTTTTTTTATATCATTTAGCAAACAATCCCTAAATATCTGTTGGATTTTAAAAAGGTGTGAATAGAAAATGAAGAGTTGCAACTTTTATGAATAGTTGCAACTTTTATGAAATATTGCGACTTTTATGAAAAGTTGTAACTTTTATGAAAAGTTGTAACTTTTATGAAAAGTTGTAACTTTTATGAAAAGTTGCGAATTTTATGAAAAGTTGTGATTTTTATGGAAAGTTGTGACTTTTATGAAAAGTGACGACCTTTCTGAAAGATTGTGACTTTTTCAAAGGTTTGAGACCTTTCCGGTAAGGCACAATAAGAACATTTTTGTACTATCCTTTGTTTTCTATAAATTGAGGGATTTCCTCTCATTTTAAATAGAATTTATGGACTTCTTCTTCAACTACTAAATCTAGTATTCTAAGTGTACTTTACTGCCATTGAGTGGTTCGCTGACACCGGAGTTTTTGGTATCTATACTCTGGTGATTGAGATCATTTTACCCTGGGAGGTCATATTCCAAATCAAACCTCGGATACTAGAGGGGAATAATTTCCTTAAGAGGACACTGTGAATTCAGTGGACTTGATCTTTTTCCTATTAAAAATTTTCCAGATTCTGGTACGTGTTTTACAAACTTTAGATTTGTGAATTAATTTCAGTTCTTCTCTTCTTTTGTTCTTCACTGGTTCATTAAACTTGGTAACTTCGTGTTTCTGCAAAGTTTGTTGAAATCAGTAATATTTTTTAGACACATATTAATAACAATTCTTCTTTAAGAAAAATATTTCATACTTTTTTTAAATCTGTTTCTGATTCTAGTTTCGCTACTAGTTTTAATTTTCTAATTGTAAAATGTTCTTAAACTTTGTTTTCTTACAAAGATGTTCAATGTTTTGTTCTAAGTATGTTTGGAATACAAGATGAACAACAATCTTAAGGAAATTATTATACTGTTAGTATTTTTTTGTATTCTACTGATTGAGAGAATCTGATCATGGAAGTAGAAGATAAATACATTACTTCTCCATAATTCGTTGCTTTGTTTAGCAAGGTCGAAGTTAGAATGTAACAGAAAATTTTTATGGTATTCTGTTTAAAGATTACCAGGTAACCTTCTTATTAAATTATCTAAGGAGGAAAATAGTTTCTAAGAGTTATCATCTTTGGTTTTTAATTTTTTTTATTATGTGTATCTTTTGAAAAAGATCTGCAAACCATATGTTGTGGAATGAATTTTATTTCGCAAATATTGTTGCTTTTAAAATTCTTTAGTTTGCAAAAATGAGAGATGCATATTTTTTGTTTGATAAAATAGTATGTAAAAATGTTATATTTGAAAGACTATTTGATATGAAAAATATTTCTATGTGATAAAGAATATGTGTTATTCTGTTTGGAGAAAAAAAAAACTTTTGTAGTTTTGTGCTCCATGAGAAATGTTAATGTGTCTGATTTTTGTAGACTAAAAACTTTTGTGGTTTTATACTCTGGATAAAAATTGGAATATGCAATTGGTTTGAAGAATATAAAAACTTCACATAATAAGTCAATGTTGTATTTTTAATTTTCTATAAACTTCAATGTAATATAGAAATAAATTGTACAATTTTTTTTTGTCCTTATTGTTAGTATTTAAAATACTAAGTGGTATGTCTATTTATGATAGAGAAAAAGAATAAGTGAATTAAAATTTGTGATTTTGTATTTCTATGGAATGAACTTTGACATTGTGTAAACATTGTCAAAGAGAATTGCAGCACTATAATTCTTTCGTAGAATAATGTTTTCAATATTAAAATATGTGGAAAAATTATTTTCAAATACTTGAAAAATATTTTTGAGATCACATTTGAAATGTGGAGGTTATTTGCTTATGATTAGACTTGGTGTCTAATTTAACTTTGGAGCAAAATATATGAAATTTAATGATATTTTTGTATTATGTTATACCCACAAAATTCTTGGAGTATATTTGATATTGTGGTTGTTGAGTTTCTCTATTACTAGTATATAGTGTGACTAGTATGAAACATCCAAATTATATATATACATGTTCAAAATAATTGTGTTGTTTTATGGAAAAAAATATCACTTAAAATGTTGTGATTTTTCATGAAATGATATGTCTATTATAATATAAAAGTATTTGTATAGACATGAATATTGATGAATAGTCATTTGTATGTTTTTGTAAAAATAACATTTGGTCTATATTGTCTTTATTAAACCCGATCAAACTTTGTTCATGGTAGTTCTATAACAATTATATTGAAAGTTATGGAAATGTCCTTCTGAAAAGGATATTTGACAATCTAAACAATGTTTGTATCACACAAAATTGTAAAAAATAAGAACAAAATATTAGTGAGGAAAAAGCTACCTCGCGAAGAGTTTTTCAAACTCAATGTTTTTATTTGTTCTTACTTGCTTGAGTCAATGTTTGTGACATGAACACTTGGGGCATGTCAATTACAAAACCTTGTAAGAAAAACTGATCAACTTAGAAGTTTTGCCTAACTTTGAGTGCAATAAATAAAAATGTCAAGTTTTTGTGGAATCTAAGTATGTTGAGCATTCTTATAAATCTGTTGAAAGAAATTCTAATCGCTTAGAATTAATTTACACTGACATTTATGATATGAAGTTAACACCATCTCATGGTGGAAAAAAGTATTTGTTACTTTTATTGAGAATTGCATTAGAAATGACTATGTCTATTTGCTAAATGGTAAGGATGAAGCAATAGAAATATCTAGACAATGTAATATCGAATTTTAAAATCAATGTGAAAAATATATAAGAAGTGATAAGAATGGAGAGTATAAATCTCATAGTGCAGAAATATGTTTGGAAAGTGAAATATCAAACTACTGCCATATTCACCTTAATCTAATGAAAAACCGAACGCTGAAAGAACTGATGGATGCATTCTTTATAAGTTCGGGTTTACACAAAACTTGTGTGGAGGAACTATCCTTACTGCAAAAGGGATCAACAAAAAGTTTTGTCCTTTTAGAAAGAAAGCGATTTTGTTTGATCAGAATACAATCTTTTCCATATGAGAAGTGGAAAGAAAGGAAATCCAACTTGAAATACTTCAAAGTGTGGGGGTATCTAGTCAAAGTCCAAGATCCTATTCCTAAAAGAATTAAAATAGGACCTATGATTGTGGACTGTAAAATTAGACTTGAGTAGTCTAGAGAATGGTCTAAAAGGCCTAGGAAATGAAAAGGATAATGTACTTAATAAAGAGATTCAGAGGCTTAGTAAAATGTTAAAGGACATTTACTTCCTTCAAATATGATTTTGTAACATTTTCTGTGTCTTCTGTAGACTCATCCTTTGGAAAGATGGTGTCAATAAACAATATTGAAAGTTAATTGATCTTCTTCAAGAAAATAAACCTTTGGGTTCAAAATGAATCTTTAGAAGGAAAAATAACAGTTGATGAAACTGTTGAAAAATACAACGCAAGACTTTGTGTCAAAGGCTTAAGAAAAAAAATAAGATTTTGATCTTGTAGATATATATACTCGTTAGTAATTAGACTTACATCCATTCGGATGCAAAAATTATTACTGTGGTATATGACCTCCAAATTCATCAAATGAATGTGAAAAAAACTTTCTTAAATGTAGAATTGGAGGAAGAAATTTACATGGAACAACCCGAGGGTTTTGTGGTACCTGGTAAACAAAAGAAAGTATGTGAACTTGTTAAGTCACATTATGGAAGCACCAAAACAATGACATAATTCAATCGAACCATGTCGGCAAATGGATTGAAGAATGATGGAAGTGATAAATGTGTTCACATTAAAATCATAAGGTTATTGTTTGTTTGTATATTGGTGATATGTTGACCATCAATAGAGACACTAATGACATAAATGCTACTAAACGTATGCTATAAAGCAAGTGAAATGAAAATTATTGGAGTTGCTAATGCGATAGATATAAGAATTCGTAGAACTCCATAATGTTTAGCATTTTCACGGTCTCATTGCATTGAAAAGGTACTTAACTAGTTCAAATATTTGAATGTCAATATTTTCAAGTGTCCAATAAATGTGAGATTTGCATTTCAAAAGACTGAAAACAAAAGTGACTCACAATTGGATTGTGCAAGATTTTTGGGAAGCATGATGTATATCATATAGTGTGTGCGATCAGATATAGCATTTGCTATTTTAAACTGAGTCCGTTCACAAGTGATCCCAAATAAATTCATTAGATGACAATAAATAGAGTTTTGGAGTATTTAAAATAATACTTAAAACTATGTCTTGCATTATAACAATATTCAACAATATTGAAAGATATAGTGATGCAAATTGAATCATCGGAAGAATGAAGTAAAATTCACGAGTGGATATGTATTTACTATTGCTAGAGGAGAAGTTTCTTAGAAATATTTCAAAAAAGACATGTATCGCTAGCTCTACAATGATCTTTGAGTTAGGTGCTCTAGATAAGGTCGGTGAATAAGTTAAAAGACTCCGAAATTTCTTGATAGATATTCTATTTTTGCCCAAACCATTGGCATTAGTATGCATACACTTTCACATTCAAGATGCAATAGGTAGGGCATGGAGCATGACGTATAACGAAAAGTCTCGTCATATACGACATAGAAATGATACTGTTAGAAAATTACTCTCTAGTGGAATTATTAGAATTGACTATGTAAAGTCAAAGGATAATGTGTCGGATCCACTTACAAAAAGGACTAACTAGAGAGAAAGTTAAAAGATCATCTAAGGAATGAATTTACGGCTTAGGACAAGTTATCATGGCGGTAACTCTATCTAGCATACTGGAGATCCCAAGAGCTAGATTCAAGGAGAAAAACAAAGTTGTGAATAACGGTTCGACATTGTCAATAAACTCAATCCATTCTCATGATGAAGATAATGCTCAGGGACAATGATACAACATTAAGGCTTGTTAATGAGTTAATAAAGCTTAATGGTTTTAATGATTTGCTAAGTTTGGTAGAGTTGACCAAATAGTGTATCTACGCGATAACACAGTAAAATATAAATATCACCTGAGTGTGGTGGCATGAGTAATGTAAGCCGCTTCAAAGTAGATGATTATCAAAAGTCCATCTCTCTATACACTCATGAAACCAGGAGGTGTTCATGGCTAAAACGAACACAACCGTAAAAACCATAAATGGTAAAGGATTAATTGTGTGACATATGGTTGTCTAGGTATACATCAAAGTTCGACGGTTCAAAGATATCACATCTACCGATTGACCGAGTATATCCGACATATGTTCACTACGGAAAGTCCAAGGGGAAACCTACTTATCCAGATGCAATTAATTCTTGCTTGTAAAGTACACATACTTGTCCGTTTCTTTGTCTTCGAGTCATTCCCATTCATGCGGGGGATTGTTGAATTTTAAAAAGGTGTGAATAAAAAATGAAGAGTTGCGACTTTTATGAAGAGTTGTAACTTTTATGAAATGTTGCGACTTTTATGAAAAGTTGTAACTTTTATGAAAAGTTGCGACTTTTGCGAAAAGTTGTGACTTTTATGGAAAGTTGTGACTTTTATGAAAGGTGACGACCTTTCTGAAAGATTGTGACTTTTTCAAAGGTTTGTAACCTTTCCGGTAAGGCACAATAAGAACCTTTTCGCACTATCCTTTGTTTTCTATAAATTGAGGGATTTCCTCTCATTTTAAATAGAATTTATGGACTTCTTCTTCAACTACTAAATCTAGTATTCTAAGTGTACTTTACTGCCGTTGAGTGGTTCGCTGACACCGAAGTTTTTGGTATCTATACTCTGGTGATTGAAATCATTTTACCCTGGGAGGTCATATTTCAAATCAAACCTCGGATACTAGAGGGGAATAATTTCCTTAAGGGGACGCTGTGAATTCAGTGGACTTGATCTCTTTCTTATTAAAATTTTTCCAGATTCTGGTACGTGTTTTACAAACTTTAGATTTGTGAATTAATTTCAGTTTTTCTCTTCTTTTGTTCTTCACTGGTTCATTAAACTTGGTAAATTCGTGTTTCTGCAAAGTTTGTTGGAATCAGTAAGATTCTTTAGACACATATTAATAACAATTCTTCTTTAAGAAAAATATTTCGTATATTTTTTAAAATCTGTTTCTGATTCTAGTTTCGCTACTAGTTTTAATTTTCTAGTAGTAAAATATTCTTAAACTTTGTTTTCTTACAAAGATGTTCAAAGTTTTGTTCTAAGTATGTTAGGAATACAAGATTAACAACAATATCATCATCTCAAATTGCAACAACAAATATTAATTTACGTCAATTAATTTATCCAACGTAGTGTTTAGTAGATTCTTTTATCTATAATATGTGTAGAATGCCTAAATACATTGTCTAGTAGAACTGTCCATACTTAAAGTATTTTAGATAACATTAACCAAAAAAAATGATTGTATTAGAAGCAGACATTACAAGTACACCTGAATTCATTATTCTAACTGAGGAGTAGTCGTCCCATGAACACTTTCCATTTCAACCCCACAGTATATATAAAGAGGGTCTGAGATACCTACAAAAATAAAGTGAACCACATTCAACTAATTCAGAAACCGAAATTGAGAGGACCGCAGAAAATTTATAAAATTATAGTTTCGAGTCTTAATATGAACGCTTAAGATCACTAATGGAGATAATGAAGATATACTATCTTTATATGATCATAACACATGAAGTAATAATACAATCATTATATAGTTCTAGACTCCATGTCCTATCTCTAGTTGTTAGACTTAAGCTGGGACTTTGAACCATACCAATATATTTGTAAATCACACTAATTAAGAGATTATGGAAAAATTTAGTAATCAAATTAGCTACACTTAGATCCTTATTTTATCTTGGTGAAAGCATATGTTATAGGAAGTGAAATCACATTAAATTAGTGGAAGCAAGAGTTGCGAATCAAGAGAAGAAAATTAAATAACTAGAATGCATATGACAATATTAATGAAGGATCTTAGAATTACAATTGAATGAAACTTCCTTTGTGTTCCATATTTCATGTTTGTATGTTCTTAAACAACATTCTAATGTTTAAATATTAAAATAGAACTCTACTCGAAAGATCTCTATGATTAGTTATTCAGAACTTTCACAATGGAAGGATAAACAAAGTTCAACACTTACATCAATTGTCCCATTTTATTGATTTCTAAGTATCACTACCTTGACTTGTAAAATAATAAGAACTTCAACAGTTTAATGTTTTAATTATAATCAAAACACTCAATACACAAACAAAAAGAAAGATCAAATTGATACCCAAGTTAGAAATAAAAAAGGAGTAGATTCATAAGGAAATAATAAACAACTTATTGTTAGACATTATAAAGCAATGATGCAGCGAAAATATTGTGTGATCGACATACCTTCAGTCATTGTTAGTGATGTCATCGGAGTCTACAATTCTTATTTTCTTCAAAGATCTTCTAAGAACTCAAAACCTCACTATTAGATGGTATGAAATTTTTTATTTTTTAGAAGTAATATATTTAGGACCTTTGAACCCATGTAGGGGATAATGGGTAATTAATCACTATCCACTAGTGGGATAATAAGTAATTAATCACCTTTTCATTAGTGGGATAATGGATAGTTAAATACCTTCTCATTAATAGAATAATGGGTCCATGAAGTGGCATAATGAACTCATGTAATGTCACGCCCCTTTTTTTTCTCAAATTTTTTTTATTTTATTTTGTTTTGAAAGAAAAAGAGTTTTTCCAATTAAGGTGACATTTTAAAAAGGGATAATAATTATTATTCGGAGTCGCCACTTGGAATTGAGTTTTGGTGTTCCGAGTCACCTTATTTAAATCCCTAATCAAAAGAAAATTTGACTCTATTTTTTATTGGTCTGCGAACAAGAAATACGGATAAGGAATTATGTTGACCGAGGGGAAGTTGTTATACACCCCTCGAGCCCCGTGATTCTAAGCACGGTCGCTTTATTAACTTTGCCATGACTTGACTTAATTTTTGGGTATTGTATTATTTAACTTAATAATAAAATTGTTATTTATCCTCATATTTATTCTAAACTTATTTGAAACTGACTTATTTATTTTAAATGATCTTTATTTATTTTTATTTTTTTTCTTGTGCGTCCATTAATTTCAAAATTGAACATCCATATATATTTTTTGTAACAGCTCTATGTCTCTTTTTATATTTGTTTTTTTTATTTTATCATTATTTTACAGATTTTGCTTTCTTCTCCTTTTTTTAGAAAATATTTTTTGTTACTTCTTTGTTTTTTTTACGTTATTTTTCATTTTGTTTAATTTCTACCTTTTGTTTTATTAATTTTATATTTTTTTTTTATTCTACTTCTCTCTTCTTATTTTTTTTTTGATTTTTGATTTTTTCACGTTTTCTTTTTTTTCTCTTTTTTCGTGCACACATTTTTTTTTTTGTATATTTTTTGTTTGCTTTTAATTTTTTTATTTTTTACGTTTTTAGTCATTTTATATATATACATTTTTCGAAAGAAAAAAACATTCTATTTATTTATCTTTTCTTTATTTTTATTCTATTTTTTCGTTTAAATATTTCTTGTTTTAACATTCTGTTTTATTACCTTTTTTTGTTACACTATTTTTTTTAATCATTTTTTTCATCGTTCTTTTTCTTTTTCTGTACATATTATTATTGTTGTTGTTGTTGTTTTCTTATGTTATCTCATTTTTTTATCACTCTTTTTCATTATTTTTTTATTATAACTCTAAATAATATTCATATATTATCTTAATAATAAATTTTAGGAATTCGAATTAGATAAGCATCTTATGATATTCTAAAGACAATTTTTAATCCAAATAATGTATTAAAAACACTAAAACATATTAAACATAAGTTTTTTAAATCACTAATCAATTAAATTTTAGTTTATATCCTAATCTAAAAAGTCTACACTAAATTCAACAAAATCTAGAGGGAAAGATATTCTAATCTATTCAAATTTAACAATTCAATATTATGTAGCGATATAAATTACAAATTGCATCTACAGAGCATATTAATAACAATAATAATAACGTAACAATAATAAATATTATCCATGCGATTTGAAGAATTTCATACTATTGGAATCAAATTTTCATACAAGTATATTATTTAAATCACGCGAGAATTTATAGTTACCTCGCTGCGAAATTTGATACCACAAAAACAAGCTGTTATCCATGAATTTGGAATCAGGAGCAAAACCTCTAACTCTAACCTAAATCACAAAAGAATAACTCACTTTTCTTCACTTTGCTTTTTTTTCTTTTTTTTTTCAATTTGTCTCTGTGTGTTCTATCTCTCTGTATATTTTTTTTCAACTGAACGTGAGGTTATATAATATTTTTTGGGTGAGAATCTGGTGCTAATTTAAAGGAACGTAGTATAGTAGGATTAACATTAAATTTAAAAATTAGTTGAGAAAATTGGGGTTGAGATAAGGATATAAAATAAATAAATAATAATAATAGCAAATTAACAAAACAAAAATAAATGAAAAAAATTGTGTAAACTTTAAAAAAATCGTCCAAAAGAAGTAAAAAAAAATAAAAAATAAATAGATGGGATGAGATTTTTTAGGAAAATAAGTTAGGAAGTTGGGAATAATTAGGATAAGGTAAAACAAATTTGAAATTTTTAGGACTCCTTTTTTCTTTTCTTTTTCTATACTTTTTCATAATATTTTCTATATTATTATTATTTTTGGACTAGATATAATTAACAAATAACTTAAATTCTCAACTTCTATTTATCAATTTTTTTTTATTATTAACTATAATTGATCTTATAATTTTATTAATTTATAATTTATTATTATTATTTTATTTTATTTTAAATATAACCCTTTTTAAATTGGTGTAAAATATATTATATTTTCGTAAAAAATTAGGTATTCACATGTAATACAGATCATATTAGCATTAACAAAATGCTAACACTTATACCATGTTACCTCAGATAGAAATACAATCCATTTTTATACTGTAAGTAGTGTTTCTCTATTATTCACCACTAAACATTGTTAGGATCGAAAATAAGGAGATGTAAAGCGAAAGCTAGAAAAACATACCTCAAAATCAATGAATAAGAAGACAAACGATAAATATATATCAAAAGACAGATTTTAACGTGGTTCGGTCAATTAACCTACATTCATAAAAGAAATGTGTAATCCACTATTTAAACATGAACGTACAAAATATAGAGAGAAATAACACCAACCAATTCACTCGGAATACATGGGAGGTTCACACAAGTGAGAACATATCAAACTTATGTCCCACAAATTCTTTCCCCTAGCCAAAACTCTCGAAGCCCCTACGTCAACAATGTGAATGTCGATTAAGTTAGAATGAACGAGCCTATATTTATAAAGTCATAAAACCTTTTTCTACAAGAAAAAAAGACTAGTCAGTTTTAAATCTTTTTCTAAAAGAAAAACCTATTTATGGTAAAAATATCATGACAAATATGGAAAAAAAAAAGCACTAACCTTTTTCTTGTTTTTCTTGATAGTTGTAAATATTAGCCTGTGTCATAATATCTAAGCTTTTCTGGGGAAAATGAATTCAGATTTGATAAAAGAGAGTTTCATAAAATGAAGGTGCTAACCCTTCATTAATAGATTCGCTAAGGAATAAGTTAAAAACGCATGTCAGGATAAGGTGACCCAATGAACATTCAAGCGAGAGGTGGGTATGAGTACTTCGTGACATTCACTGATAACTACTCAAAATATGGATATATTTATTTGTAGAGTCATAAGTCTGAATGCTTTGAGAAATTTAAGGAGTTTAAGGCTGAAAGGGAGAAACAACATGGAATATATATCAAGTAATTGAAATCTGATCGTGGTGGTGAATACCTCTCTAATGAGTTCAGTAGTTACTTATCATAACAAGGAATTACATCTCAAATGTCTGCACCTAGACTCCTCAACAAAATGGTGTAGTAGAAAGAAGAAACATAACTTTTCTAGAAATGGTTAGATCAATGATGAGTTAATATTATTTGCCTTATTCGTTTTAGGATATGCCTTAGAAACTGCAAATTACATTCTGAACTTAGTTCCTTATAAATATGTTCCTTTGACACCCATTGAACTATGGACTAGGTACAAACCTAGTTTGAAACATATTCTGGTTTGGGGATGTCCGACACATGTATTAAAAGGGAAGACATAAAAATTGGAACCTAAACAGAAGTATGTGTTTTTATTGAATACCCTAAAGGAACGAAAGGTGGTATGTATTATAATCCTAAAGAAAAGAAGGTCATTGTGACTACCAATTCCAAGTTCATGGAAACAATTTTTTAACAAACCATATTCCTAGGCGTAAACTAGTTTTACAAGAATCAAGCAAAGAGTTAACAAATCAGTCTACTAAAAATAAGAAAACTAAATTCAGACTCCACATGTTAGAGTTAATATACCATTGCATTATAGTAGTGGGAGAGATGTTAATAACCATAAAATTCCACAAGTACAAGATCTTGAAAATTCATTGTATCAAAGTATTAGGAGTAATAATGAGCATATGGTATTAGAGAAAGAAGTTATTGATGTATCTGCCCCACAAGGTGCTAAAGATAACATGGACACTCAAGATCATAGAAATGATGTGGTTCCACTACAAGATCATAATAACGCAAATCTCTCTGAACCTACCCCTACAACTGTAATGTCTCGTCGTAATGGGAGACCGATAATAAAACCACTTTGGTATGCACTCTTGGGAGAGTCTTTTGACAGAATCCCTGAAGAGTCAAATACCGAACATGTGAATTACGACGAAGCACTACAAGATAAAGATGCAGAAAAATGGATTGTTGCTATGAAATCAGAAATTGAGTCTATGTACTCTAATAAAGTCTGGGATTTTGTAGAACCACCTGTAGATGGAGTCAAACCCATTGGATGCAAGTGGATCTATTAGAAAAAGAGAGGAGTAAATGGAAAAGTTCAAACTTACAAAGCTAGAACTGTTGCAAAAGTGATTACTCAGAAAGAAGGGATCGACTATGAGGAAACTTTTTTGCCAGTAGTCATGCTTAAGTCTATTAGAATTCTCTTATCCGTTTCTGCTCATTATGATTATGAAATTTGGCAAATGGATGACCGATTTCCTTAATGGAAGTCTTGATGAGAGCATATTTATGCGATAACCAGACAGTTTTATAGAAAAAGGAAAAGAACACATGTTGTACAAGCTTAAAAGATCAATTTATGGATTTTAAGCAAGCTTCTAGGGCATGGAACACTTGCTTCGACAATGCAGTCAAGTCTTTTGGTTTTGAACAATGTCTTGATGAGACTTGTGTGTACAAAAAGTGGAAAGGGGATTAAGTAGTGTTTATGGTATTATTTGTAGATGATATCTTGATCATAAAAAAAATGTGGGCTTGATGAATTCAGTTAAGGAATGGTTTTCCACAAACTTTGATATGAAGGATTTGGGAAAAGCTACTCACTTCCTTGGGATTAAGGTTATACGTGATCGCAAAAACAAATGTTAGGTTTATCTCAGTCTCTTTAAATTTATATTATTCTTACCAGGTTTAGCATGCATAATTCCAAGAAAGAATTTCTTTCTTTCAGACATGGAATTTCTTTATCTAAGGATCAATGTCCTAAGACAGATGAGAAAAAAGAAAGCATGAAGATAGTTCCTTATGCATCAACGCGGTAGGAAGTCTTATGTATGTCATGTTGTACACTATACCTGATATTTGTTTTGTTGTAGGCATGGTTAGTAGATATCAGTCTAATCCTGGATGAGAACATTGGACATAAGTTAAGCATATAATCAAGTACTTTAAAAGGACTAGGGATTACATGCTAGTCTATCAGTCAGATGAGTTGGTGTCCATAGGGTACACAGACTGAGATTTCAAGTCTGATATGGAATCTAGAAAGTCAACCCAAGGAAACGTATTTACTTTGAGAGGTGGAGCCATTGTTTGGCGAAGCATCAAACAAATCTGTGTTGTTGATTCCACCATGCAAGCCCCATATGTAGAAGCCTCTGATACGCTCAAACTTACTTCTTAAATAAGAAGTAAAGCGGTCGTGTCAAGTAAATAACCCAACTAGTGAGGTTGGGATCGTTCCCACGAGGAAAATAGTTTAGACTTAACTTCAGTCTATTATTACTATTGTTCAGTCAATTACTTCCTTGGAAAGCAAAAATGATAAAAAGGGGGTTTTCTATTTCTAAATAAATGAAAATAACTAGCGAAATTGAAAGAGACACTTAACAACTTCAAATGTTGGAGTTCAATCAATTAATGAAAGCAACTAGGGTTTACGTTTTTCCCACAGGTTCATAACTTGATAAGTCTAACTATAACAATTCTTTCCTAGTATCTTGCATGCAAAGTGATATATTATGCATTTATAAATCCTTGGTCTGGCATCTAGAAAATTTCACTCCGCACCTTAGTCCGGCTACTAACCCTTATCTTTACCTTATATTAAGCATCATATTTGATATTTGACTAAGTTATTACCTCGTACCAATCAATACTAGACTATTAGATAGTATACACTAAATCCATGTTGATAATTCTTTTCCTATTGTCTACCTCCTTGGTCTGGCAAGTAGCATTAAGGCGAGTTCCGTCGACCCAGCCGTGTTTTGACAGATTTCCAGCAAATAGAGTCCTTGTTTAATTTGGTTTTTATTTTTTATAAATAGTTTGAAAAACCTCATTTTTGAGGTTAGACTCTGTATTTTTAGACAACTTTTGATTATCATTATACTTTTTGTGAGATTTTTTATTACTTTGAGATTCTTGCAAGTGATTTTTGGTGATTAATCAAGCAAACTTTTGGATTTTACTCTTTCTCATTGAAGTAAGTACATGAATTCTTATTTAATATATTTGAATATTGTGATTATGACTATGAGTAACTAACAACTCCATAACTAGGGTTGTGGGAACCATAGGCAAATAATGAGGTAAAACCTAACTAAAATAACAATTCTAGAATAGTGTCTTGCATGTATTAATAATTCTTTCGTTTAGAAGTCTTTTTAACGGATGACCAACGTTAGAACTCGCCTTAATGCTACTTGCCGGACCAAGGAGGTAGATAATAGGAAAAGAATTATCAACATATATTTAGTGCATACTATCTAATAGGCTTGTATTGATTGTTACGGGGTAATAACTTAGTCAAATATCGAATACGATGCTTAATATGAGGTAAATATAAGGGTTAGGATAGCAACACACGTAGCCGGACCAAAGTGCGGAGTGAGATTTTCTAGATGCCGGACCAAGGATTTAGAAATACATAACTTATCACTTTGCATGAAAGATACTAGGAAAGAATTGTTATAGTTAGAATTATCAAGTTATGAACCCGTGGGGAACACGTAAACCCTAGTTACTTTGATTAATTGATTAAAATCCAACATTCAAAGCTGTTAAGTGTCTCTTTCAATTGCGTTAGTTATTTTATTTCATTTAGAAATAGAAACCCCTCTTTTATTGTTTTTACTTTCCAAGGAAGTCATTGACTAAACAAAAGTAATAATAGATTGAAGTTAAGTTTAGACTATTTTCCTCGTGGGAACGATCCCAACCTCACTAGTTGGGTTATTTACTTGACACGACCGCTTTACTTCTTATTTGAGAAGTAAGTTTGAGCGTATCAAATTTTGGCGCCGCTGCCGGGGAATATAGGTTTTAGATTAACTTGAACTTATTACTATAGTTTAGTTGATATTTTCTTGATTTTATTTTGTTTTATTGTTTTTGATTTTTTTTCAGACTATCCTCCTTGTATGCCAAATACACGGAGAGGAAGAAAACCCTTGTTTTCCTACGATCACGAATTAGAGCGTACACTGCGCAATATGAATCGAAACTTGGTAATAAATGATGATGATCTGAACCAGAACATTTCAGCTCCGGTTGATGTTCATGGTCAGTTGTTACCCGATGCTCCGGGTGAACACCAACAAAGGGGACAAAATCCCGCTCCACGGCCCCAAGCATACTACAGAGGCTATGATAACATAGCAGACTCCGATGGGCCACTGGTTTTGCCTCGTCTACCCACAGGCCATACTTTTGTGGTAACTAGTAGCCTGATGAGAATGCTCACTGCCAGAGGTTTGTTTTCAGGGCTACCTTTTGAGGATCCACATGCCCATATAGCTAAGGTAAGGGCAGTGTGTAAAAGCTGTGTAGGGAGGCCTTATTTGGATTTAGATGTAATAGGTCTCAGAGTGTTTCCTCTCTCACTGACGGGAGAGGCTGATATGTGGTTCAGTGAGCTCCCATAAACCTCAATCTTCACTTGGAACCAACTAAGGGATGTCTTCTTAGCACGCTACTATCCGGTCTCCAAGAAACTAAACCACAAAGACAGAGTGAATAACTTTGTGGCACTACCAGGAGAGTCAGTTAGTAGTTCTTGGGATAGATTCACCTCATTCTTGAGAAGTGTTCCAAATCACCGTATAGATGATGAGTCACTGAAGGAATACTTCTATCGGGGACAGGATGATAATAACAAAGCGGTGTTGGACACTATAGCAGGTGGATCTTATGGGGAATGTCCTTATGCTGAGATTGCCGAAAAATTAGAGAAAATCTCCCGGAATAATAAAGCTTGGAGTACTAGGAAGTCTGATACAGGGAGAAACACCTTCGCAGTGCAGTCCACTCACAACCCAGCCACAGATGAGATTCGCGAAGAAATGGCTCAGATGAGAACCGAGCTTGGGTTGGTACTAAAACATGTCACTAGGGGTGCAGAAAAGATAAATGCAGTCACCTACTTGTCGAAACCATCGCCACAAAATGACGAGTGCTATTATGAGGAGGATTCCTATGAAGTAAATGAACAGAAGGGGGGGTTTCCGACCAAGTGCCCAAGGCCCTAATCAGGAGAATTGGCGCCAAGGTCAAGGGAACCAAGGTCGTAACTATGGTAACTACAATCGTGAGGGTCATTATGTCCGATATGGAAACTACAACCGCGATAACATCTTCAACAGGGGTAACTATGGTAATAGAAACGATAGGAATGGACCCTATGTTCCTCGTCGAAATCGTGAAGTTACTCATAGGGATGGTGGAGGTAGTATGTCGCGAGTTGAGGATATGTTGCATAAAATAATGAGGAGGTTCGATGCTAGTGATGAGCACAATAAAGAGTTGAGGAATGATTTAGCGGGTATTGGGCAAAAAGTCGATACACATGCAATATCGATTAAGCAACTTGAGTTACAATTGGCCTAATTATCTGCGACTGTGAACACACGGAAACCGGACACTCTTCCTAGAAACACTGTCCAAAATCCAAAAAATGATGGACATTGTATGGCAATTACTACTCGCGGTGGCAAGCAAACCATTGACCCAACTATGCCGTCTAATGAGAAAAAGGTCACAAAAGATACTGATAAAGTGGTAAATGTTGATGGTGAATTAGAGGATAAAACTGTACAAGATGCTGAAGTGCCTAAAAAGGTAACTCCCATGCCTAGGCCACCACCCACATTTCCTCAAAGATTATTGAAAAAGACTGAGGATGGTAAATATCGGCGTTTTATAACAATGTTGAAGCATTTTTCTATCAATGTCCCTCTGGTAGAATCTTTAAAAAAAATGCCTGGTTACGCCAAGTTTATGAAAGATTTGGTCACAAAGAAAAGATCGGTCACTTTTGAGGATGATGACAGAATGCAGCATTGTAGTGCTATTGCTACAAGATCTCTGGTACAAAAGAAAGAAGATCTGGGTGCACTATTCCTTGTACAATCGGGCTATTACATTTTGCGAAAGCATTATGTGATTTGGGGGCAAGGGCAAGCATAAATCTCATGCCCCTCTCGATTTTCAAGAAGATGGGTTTGGGTGATCCAAAGCCCACTGCGATGCGGCTACTGATGGCTAATCTAACAGTAAAAAGTCCTATAGGGATACTCCACGATGTGCTAGTAAAAGTGGAGTCGTTCATATTTCCGGAAGATTTTGTTATTCTTGATTGTGAAGTAGATTTCGAAGTACCCATTATTCTTGGGAGGCCATTCCTTGCTACGGGAAGAGCCTTAGTAGACATGGAAAAGGGGCAGATGAAATTTCGGTTGAACATGAGGAAGTGACCTTTAACATTTGTAGGTCCATGAGGCAGAGTGGTGAACTCCAATCGGTATCTGCTATATCCTACCACATGGGTGAGACATCTGAGACACAAATAGAAGAACTTCTAGGTGTCAAAGCATTAGCGGCAGTGATAATGAATTTTGATAGCAATTGCAATAAAAAAGAGTATGAGTCATTAGTCGCGGCTCTTGACCGAGGTGATGTTCGGTTTAACCGAAGAAATATGAGCTAGATATGAAGAATCGCGAGTCCCCACTCGCGAAACCATCTATAGAGGAGGATCAAAAATTAGAACTAAAAGCTCTCCCATCTCATCTCAGGTATGAATTCTTAGCAAAAGGTGACACTTTGCCGGTAATCATTGCATCAGACTTGAATGAACAACAAGTTGAGAGTTTGGTGAAGGTTCTAAAAAGGTTCAAAAGATCTATTGGGTGGACTATTGCGGACATTATTGGGATCTCTCCTGGTATTTTCTCTCATAAAATTCAACTCATGCCTGATCATAGGCCAAGTATTGAGCACCAGAGACGCTTAAATCCTCCTATGCAAGAGGTCGTGAAGAAGGAAATCATTAAATGGTTGGATGCCGGAGTAATCTATCCAATCGCCGATAGTAGTTGGGTATGCTCGGTTTAGTATGTACCTAAGAAAGGGGGAATGACTGTGGTCCCCAATAATAAAAATGAACTTGTTCCAATGAGACCGGTTACTGGATGGAGGGTGTGTATGGATTACCATAAACTAAATTCATGGACTGAAAAAGACCACTTTCCTATGCCCTTCATGGATCAGATGTTGGATAGACTTGCCGGAAAAGGGTGGTACTGTTTTCTTGATGGATATTCGGAGTATAATCAGATTTCTATTGCACCAGAAGATCAAGAGAAAACCACTTTTACTTGTCCATATGGGACCTTTGCGTTCAGAAGAATGTCGTTTGGGTTGTGCAATGCACCCGCCACATTTCAGAGATGTATGATGTCGATATTTTCTGACATGGTGGAGGATACTATAGAAGTTTTTATGGATGACTTTTCTGTGGTTGGTGATTCATTCGAGCGGTGTTTGACAAATTTATCTGAGGTCCTTAAGAGATGTGAAGACTACAATTTAGTACTAAATTGGGAAAAATGTCATTTCATGGTCAAAGAGGGTCTTGTTTTGGGTCATTGCATTTCAGAAAAGGGCATAGAGGTTGATCGAGCTAAAGTCGAGGTAATAGAGAGACTTCCCCCACCGATCTCTGTGAAAGGTGTGAGAAGCTTTCTTGGGCATGCAGGTTTTTACCGGAGATTCATAAAAGACTTTTCAAAGATTGCACATCCATTGTGCAAACTGCTGGAGAAAGATTGTAAATTTGTTTTGACGAATCCTGTCTTAAAGCATTGAGTGAGCTAAAAGAAAAATTGGTGTCTGCGCCTATCATTATTTCTCCGGATTGGAGCAGTCCATTTGAGGTGATGTGCGATGCTAGTGGGGTGGCTCTTGGTGTAGTATTGGGACAGAGAAAAAAAATCCTTCACCCCATTTACTATGCTAGTAAAGCCCTAAATGAAGCTCAGAAGAACTACATAGTAACCGAGCAAGAACTCTTTGCAGTAGTCTATGCTTTTGAGAAATTTCGCTCCTATTTGTTAGGTACTAGAGTTATAGTGCATACTGACCACTTAGCACTGAGATATTTGATGGCAAAGAAGGATGCGAAACCTAGGCTGATTCGTTTGGTATTACTGCTACAAGAATTTGACTTTGAAGTGATGGATAGAAAAGGAACTAAAAATCAAGTTGTTGATCACTTATCTCGTCTAGATGATGAAGTTATGAGAGAGTTAGGGGATAAGACTGACATTGATGATACTTTCCCCGATGAGCATGTATTGGCTGCTTCACAAGACTTGATCCCATGGTTCGCAGATTTTGCGAACTATCTGGCTAGTGATATTGTTCCATCGGACTTGTCCTTTCATCAAAGAAAAAAGTTCATGTACGATGTGAAGAATTTCTTTTGGGATGAACCATACTTATATAGGAGTTGTGCCGATGGGCTTATTCGGCGTAGTGTGCCAGAATGTGAGATGTTTGGTGTGTTGGAGGCATGCCATTCCTCACCCGTTGGTGGACATCACAGCGGTATCCGAACCGCTCATAAGATATTACAATGTGGTTACTATTGGCCAACTCTTCATCAAGATGCTCATGAGTTTGCTAAAGCATGTGACAGATGCCAACGAGATGGTGGCATTTCAAGAAAGCAAGAGCTCCCTCTAAACCCCATTCTTGAGATTGAGTTATTTGATGTTTGGGGTATTGACTTCATGGGCCCTTTTGTGAGTTCTCATGGAATGAAGTACATTTTAGTAGCAGTTGACTATGTATCTAAATGGGTCGAAGCCATCTCCCTCGCAAACAATGAAGGGAAGAGTGTCACTACATTCTTGAAAAAGAATATATTCTCTCGTTTTGGCACCCCAAGGGCAATTATTAGTGATGGGGGCTCCCACTTCTGCAACAGATTGTTCAAGGGGTTATTGGAGAAATATGTGGTTCGCCATAATGTGGCCACTCCTTACCACCCTCAAACTAGTGGGCAAGTTGAAGTGTCGAATCGGGAGATCAAACAGATATTATCAAAAACAGTGAACGCTAGTAGAACGGATTGGTCAAGGAGGCTTGATGATGCTCGTTGGGCCTACCGTACAACATATAAGACTCCCATAGGTATGTCTCCATACCAACTTGTATATGGGAAAGCTTGTCATCTTCCGATTGAGTTAGAGCATAAAGCCATGTGGGCTATGAAGAAGTTGAAAATGGATTGGAGCGAAGCTGCAGAACAACGGTTAAATGGGTTGAATGAACTCGATGAATTTCGCCTGAAAGCCTATGAAAGCTCATCCCTATACAAAGAAAAGATGAAGAAGTACCATGATAACAAAATTGAAAAACGAGAGTTTATGGCTGGAGATTTGGTGCTTTTATTCAATTCCAGGTTGCGCTTGTTTCCGGGCAAGCTCAAGTCCAAATGGACTGGCCCCTACTTGATTACCCAACTATTCCCTAATACAGCAGTTGAGTTGGAAACTAAGGAGGGTGTGCGGTTCAAGGTGAATGGAAAACGCATAAAAATCTATTTCTGGCATGCTGAATCGGCGAATGAAGTGATCGAGGCATACCATCTTGATAAAGTCTAAGTAATCAAGAGCCCCCAATCGTGCCGCGACATTAAATCAAGCGCTTGTTGGGAGGAAACCCAATACTTATAATCTTTTTAGTAATGGTAGCATTTTTCTACTAATGGGTTTTAAAATTTGCAGACACATCACCAGGAAATTCTGCAGAAAATTACTCTGCAGCAGTCACTGACGGATACATACGGACCGTTGCGCCTGCGACGGACCGTCGTATGCCTCCGTCGTATCAGGTACATCTTTATGTTATTTTCAAAATAGGGCACACACGACGGAACCAACGACGGGTCGTCATAGTTGCGATGGACCGTCATCGGGGAACCGTCGCGTGATTAATGAGGCGTACCCGACCCGACCCGTTTGGAGTTTATTATAAAGTTTCCCCATTTAAACTCCCCAAACCCTCATTTCACCCTATTCCTTTATTATTCCTCCCGTTTCCCTCTCTTTTCAACTTCCACAACCCTCTCCCTCTATCAACCGATCATTGTTCCCCCAAAATTCTCCAAAGCCCTACAAGTTATAACCTACTAGTCAGAGTTGCTGCTGTGGGTGTCTTCCTGATCACCGATTACTTGTCCATCTTGTTTTTCTCCAATTCTAAGGTATGTGTCTCTAATTTCTACTCATTTGTCCTGCATTTTTGTTTATTAATTAGTATTAGCTTAGTTCTTTGTGATATATTCGTTTCTTTTATATAAGATTTTGCCTAATCTAGGTTAAAAAATGTTCGAAATTACCGTGTTTACAATCCTAGACATAGGTTCTTTTGCATTGCTAGTTTCCTAGGTAGTTGGGTTAGACAACTGTAGGTCCAAAACACCACAATTTCA
Organism: Solanum habrochaites; assembly: GCA_027704765.1. NCBI lineage: Eukaryota > Viridiplantae > Streptophyta > Magnoliopsida > Solanales > Solanaceae > Solanum > Solanum habrochaites. The sequence continues at coordinate 7,703,186 of JAKWJA010002494.1, read as the reverse complement.
ATTTGGGTTCATCAGGGATGCATGGGGTACACCCAGTTCTATCACTGATCTACAGAACGAGACCCCGATGACGGACCGTCGTACCCAAGACGGACTGTCGTAGGGTCCATTCCAAAAGCCCTAACACCCCACTGTCCATCTTTTTCTAAGTGTCCTTCAACGGACACATGTGACGGACCGTCATACCCACGACGGTCCGTCCCGCACAACCATTCTGGTTGTTAGAGACCCTCTTTCTGAGGGTCTCTCACTCTTTCTAAGTGTCCTTCAACGGACACATGTGACGGACCGTCGCACCCACGATGTCCTGCATGACTGTTTTGACGGTCAGAGACCCCTCTCCTAAGGGTCTCTCACTTTTTCCAAGTGTCCTTCAACGGACACATGTGACGTCCCATCGTACCCACGATGGTCCGTCCTGCATGACCGTTATGACGGTAAGAGACCCCTCTCCTAAGGGTCTCTCACTTTTTCTAAGTGTCCTTCAACGGACACATGTGACGGACCTTCGTAATCACGACGGTCCGTCCTACATGACCGTTATGATGGTTAGAGACCCCTCTCCTAAGGGTCTCTAACTTTTTCTAAGTGTCCTTCAACGGACACATGTGACAGACCGTCGTACCTATGACGGTCCGTCCTGCATGACCGTTATGACGGTCAGAGACCCCTCTCCTAAGGGTCTCTCGTTTTTTTTCTAAGTGTCCTCTGACGGACACCTACGACGGACCGTCGTACCTGTGACGGTCCATCCTGCACATACCTTCATACTAGTCAGAGACTCTCCTTCAGGGTTTTCCATATATACATAGTCTAAGTAAGACACGACGGACTCCATGACGGTCCGTCATAGTCACGACGAGCCGTTACCAGGCCCGTCGTGTGTCACTGTTACCATAGAAATGACATACTGTTTAAATTTTTTTTGTGTTGTTTTGCTTGTCTTCTTTGCTAGTTGTCGTACTAATATTGATACTTTACAGGTAATATCAACTATGGCACCCAAGCAAGATCGAATCTATGCACGCGGGCGATCGAAGTCTGTCGCCCCATCTGCCCGCATGGTCATTGGCTCTGATGATGAGCGTGACGCTGAGTACGTGCCCCCAGGCACTTCTACCCCTTCCTGTGCTGCACGTGCTCCCAGAGACACACCCAAAAAGGTGGCGTCCGGCGTAGTCACTGCCTCTCAGTCTGATGAGGAGCGCACACTGACCGGCACACCCTCTGGGTCAGCAACAAATGAAGAAGGAGCGTCTGGCACCTTAGGAGTATCCTGGTTGGATGAAGCGTCCGGCTCTGATGAGGTTCCCGCACCCGCCACCGCTGCAGCGTCGGCCTCGTCTGATGAGGCTGACAGTTTGGAATCCACATCAGGTTCACCAGCTCAAGCCCCCACCCCAGCTACTGACCAGCCTAACCTGTGGTGTGTCGACGGGCAATTTCAAGTCTACTCCGATGCCAAGTTCCTCACTGACAAAGGAGTTATGACTCGAACACTCACCTTGGAGCGGCGGGTCCTTACAGGGAGTCTCCCGACGATGTCTGAGATCCACAATCTCTTCACTAGGCATTGCCTGGAGTGGACAGCACGTCCGTTGGGACGTTACAATGAAGAAATGGTCCGAGAGTTCTACGCATCCTACGTAGCGACTCTCCGATTACAGATAGATAGGCGGGCTGCCCCCGCCAAACAGGACCCACTGGAGCAAGTCCGAGTACGGGGCGTGCAGGTTGACATTTCACTGCCTGCCATCCGCCGGTTTCTATACGGCGAGGGTGTTGATGCTACTCGGACCCCTCTCACTGCCGAGTTTGACTACCGATGGCAGATTGTTATAGATGGCCAGTTCCTGCGCGAGCCATCGCTGAGAGAGACCACCAAGAGGTGGATGACCCTGTACCTGTCAGTTGATGGAGAGGGTGTCGACTGGGTGACGGAGCCAAAGGGGGCCATCAAGAAGGCCAACCTAACTTTCACGGCGAAGTTCTTGTGGCTGATTGTTCGCCACTGTTTTTCCCCCACAGCCGCTGATAATATCGTTACATGGGATCGAGTAGCGTTGATGGCGGCGATGACTGCTGGGTTCGAGGTGGATTACGCGTGGCTTCTACAGGCAGTCATGCACGAGAGGGCTTTCAAGGTCACTACTACTTACTCTTTCCCATGCATGATCTTTTCTCTCTGCAGGTCCGCAGGTGTGCTTATATGGCACGTAGATCAGCTCAAGACCCCGCAGGGCACTGTTGACATCGGCCTTATCAGAGATGAGGCCAATGAGTTGGCTCCACGCAGAGGGCCTCATCCAGAGCTTCCCCCACTTGCTGATGATCTTGATAATATGGTAGCCCAGGCCCGCACGGCTACACAGGTGGCGTCCACTGACACTACCTTGGTCGAGTCTATCCCGGATAGTAGCACTGCCCCGAGCTCCTCTCGTACATCCCCTCTACCGGCGCTTGTCCCGCTTGCTAGAGTCCAAAAATTAGAGGCGCAAATGTCTACACTTCTGCATCATATCCAGCCGTGGATGCAGAAGTCTATTACTGAGTCAGAAGAGCGCCTAGAGCGGAAAATGGTCCAGTATACAGAGCGGAAGGTCGCTGAGGTTCACTAGCGCTTGGACGCCTTTGAGTTGAGGGTCCTAGCCCGGCCAGCCCCTCCAGTGGATGTGTAGAATCTTCAGGCTGCGGTCGACAACCTTCGCGCAGATAATGACACGATCTTAGAGGCTAGGGTGCCGGAGTCTGAGGCCCATTCTGTCGAGCTTGCTGAAGACACAATATTGGAGGCCCTTTTCGCTACTTCAGAGATTCCACCACCTACCCCTCGAGAGCATGCCAAGAGTCGTAGGGGTTAAGCAGAGGATGAGGCACGAGCATGGAAAAAGGAGCGCCGTAAGATGGAGGCTACGAGGAGTGCCTCACTTGCTGAGGAGGAGGCACATCAGATGAGAGCATCAGAGTTAGCGGCTGGGGCGTCTAGCTCCCGAACTGTGGAGATAGCAGGAGGCACTACTGATAGTGCGGTTGTTGCTGAGGACACCACTGAGGGTGTCCAAATTGCAGAGGACGTGGTTCCGGGGAACCGGACCCACCAGCTTGCTGATCGACGGCGCTTTGCGCCACAGGTTTGCTTCACCTACCACTCTAGTATTTAAATTTTTTATGCATTGGGGACAATTTCATGTTTTTCTTGTTGGGGGTGGGGTAAATGGAAAGTGAGTGTTAGGGTGAAGTTTGAGTAGCCCAATTCACTATCCTCTTTTGGGGTTTTCTTGCCTGTGTTCTTTTCCCCCAAAAGACTGATTACTTTTCTATTGAAACAGAATGTCTATATCTTTTGTACATAGTCTAAATCTTGAGCATGATGGCTAAAATGATATCCTGACAAATTGGAAAATGATGCATGACTAGGCATAGTAACTGATAAATGTGTGGCTCTAAGCATGACATAGAGGTATACCATTGCATTACCCTAAGTCTGAAATTCGAACTAAGTGTCTGATAATCTGGGAGAGTGATGAGATGTCAAGTGAGTGTGAGGAAGATTTGAATAGTCCACTATTTGTACTGAGCTAGAACTTGCCTAAAGCATACCTAAATATACCCTAAAGCATACCTAAATATACCCTACCTGACCCTGAGCCTATGTTACAAGCTAAGAAAGTCCTATTGTGATCCTAAGGGTTGTATAGCGAACTTAAGGCATTGAAAATAAGGGCAAGCTTATGGCAATAGGTATGAATGAGTGTGACTTTGTTCTGAGAGCGAGTGTTGAAAAATAATCCTTATACTCAAACTGAAATCATTGTGTGAAAAATGAGGATTTTGTTTTAAAGTGAGGACACTAGTTGCAATACCGGAATTGTTAGCACCACGGTGAGAAATTGAAGAGGATAGGTGTTAGTGCATGGTGAGTCTGTGTCATGTTCTGATCCCACATAATTCAAGCCTAATAGTTATAGCATGCATAGATTTGATGAGATTAATCGGGATTGATAGTCAAATGATTGCAAAGGATGAAACATGGATACTATTGTACAAAGATTTCGTATTGAGTCATAGTGCGTCGCTTGAGGACAAACAACAAATTTAAGTTGAGGGTGTTGATATACCGTGGTTTCACGGTATTATTAATACTTTTTCCTTAAGTTTAGTGTGTCCAAAAGCCTTTTTGTGCTAATTTTTATATAAGTTTCTCTTTATTTTGCAGGAAATCTGTCCAAAGATGAATGATGAGATTTTGAGCGAAGAAATGCAGAAGAGACCACCTACGGAGCTTATGACGGTCCGTCGTGCTTGTGATGATCCGTAGGTGGCAGCGTAGTGCAGCTGCTGAAGGAAGATGGGGAAGTCTGACCAAGTGTGGGGCTACGGAGTTCATGACGGTCCGTCCTGCAGAATCGTCATGAAGTTCAGACAAGTAGTCCCAGTACCCATATTCTAAGAGTTCAAGTGTTTTGAAACGAAGACCCTCGACGGACCGTTGTGCCTATGACGGTCCGTCATACCTGCTGTCGAGGGTAATGAAGAGAGCAGCAGAAGAAATTGTATAAGTATGGGACGACGAAGTCCATGACGGTCCGTCGTGACCACGACGATCTGTCGCGAGTTCCGTCGACCCAGCCGCGTTTTGACAGATTTCTAGCAAATAGAGTCCTTGTTTAATTAAGTTTTTATTTTTTATAAATAGTTCGAAAAACCTCGTTTTTGAGGTAAGACTCTGGATCATTATTAGACTCTGTATTGTTAGACACCTTTTGATTATCATTAGACTTTTTGTGAGATTTTTGATTACTTTGAGATCTTGCAAGTGATTTTTGGTGATTAATCAAGCAAACTTTCGAATTTTACTCTTTCTCATTGAAGTAAGTCATGAATTCTTATTTAATATATTTGAATATTGTGATTATGACTATGAGTAACTAAAAACTCCATAACTAGGATTGTGGGAACCATAGGCAAATAATGAGATAAAACCTAACTAAAATAACAATTCTAGAATAGTGTCTTGCATGTATTAATAATTCTTTCATTTAGAAGTCTTTTTAACGGATGGCCAACGTTAGAACTCGTCTTAATGCTACTTGCCGAACCAAGGAGGTAGATAATAGGAAAAGAATTATCAACATAGATTTAGTGTATACTATCTAATAGACTAGTATTGATTGGTACGAGGTAATAACTTAGTCAAATATCGAATACGATGCTTAATATGAGGTAAAGATAAGGGTTAGTAGCCGGACCAAGGTGCGGAGTGAAATTTTCTAGATGCCGGACCAAGGATTTAGAAATGCATAACTTATCACTTTGCATGCAAGATACTAGGAAAAAATTGTTATAGTTAGACTTATCAAGTTATGAACCTGTGGGGAACACATAAACCCTAGTTACTTTCATTAATTGATTAAACTCCAACATTTGAAGCTGTTAGGTGTCTCTTTAAATTTCGCTAGTTAACAGCTTCAAATGTTGGAGTTTAATCAATTAATGAAAGTAACTAGGGTTTACGTGTTCCCCACAGGTTCATAACTTGATAAGTCTAACTATAACAATTCTTTCCTAGTATCTTACATGCAAAGTGATAAGTTATGCATTTCTAAATCCTTGGTCCGGCATCTAGAAAATTTCACTCCGCACCTTGGTCCGGATACTAACCCTTATCTTTACCTCATATTAAGCATCGTATTCGATATTTGACTAAGTTATTACCTTGTACCAATCAATACTAGCCTATTATATAGTATACACTAAATCTATGTTTATAATTTTTTTCCTATTGTTTACCTCCTTGGTCCGGTAAGTAGCATTAAGGCGAGTTCTAACGTTGGCCATCCATTAAAAAGACTTCTAAGCGAAAGAATTATCAATACATGCAAGACACTACTCTAGAATTGTTATTTTAGTTAGGTTTTACCTCATTATTTGTCTATGGCTCCCACAACCCTAGTTATGGAGTTTAGTTATCCATAGTCATAATCACAATATTCAAATATATGGTATAATAATTCATGTACTTACTTCAATGAGAAAGAGTAAAATCCGAAAGTTCGCTTGATTAATCAACAAAAATCACCAACAATCAATTACAAGAATCTCAAAATAATCAAGAATCTCACAAAAGGTCTAAAAAATAATCCAGAGTCTAACAATAATCAAGTGCCTAACCAAATAATCCAGAGTCTAACCTCAAATACGAGGTTTTTCGAACTTTTTATAAAAAAATAAAAAACTTATTACATAAGGACTCTATTTACTGGAAATTTGTCAAAACGCGGCTGAATCGACGGACATCGCGACGGATCATCGTGGTCACGACGGACCGTCATGGACTCCGTCTTCCCATACTTGATGCAATTTCTTTTGTTGCTCTCTTCATTACCCTCGACGACAGGTATGACGGACCGTCACAGGCACAACGGTTCGTCGAGGGTCTCCAAAACACTTGAACTCTTGGAATATGGGTACTGGGAATACTTCTCTGAACTTCATGAAGAATGTGCAGGACGGACCGTCATGGATACGACGGTCCGTCACGCATTCCATAACCCCACACTTGGTTAGACTTCCCCATCTTCCTTCAGCAGCTGCACTACGCTGCCACCTACAGACGTCACGAGCATGACGTACCGTCACAAGCTCCGTAGGTGGTTTCTTATGCATTTCTTCGCTCGAAAACCTCCGCATTCATCTTTGCATAGATATCCTGCAAATAAGGAGAAACTTATATAAAAATTAGCACAAAAAGGCTTTTGGTCACACTAAACTTAAGTAAAAAGTATTCATAATACCGTGAAACCACGGTATATCAGCCTCTAAGGCAGCTAAGGAGGCAGTGTGGATTAGAAACTTTTTGAAAGACTTGGTGGTTGTTCCTGCATAATATATACAACTTAGAATATTTTGTGATAATATGGAGCGGTTGCAAATTGAAAGGAACCAAGAAGTCATAAGAAGGAAAAACACATTGAGCGAAAATACCATTTGATTCGAGATATAGTACAGATAGGGGATGTGATGGTGGCGAAGATTGCATAAGAGAACAACCTGGCAGACCCTTTTACCAAAGCTTTACCGCAAAAGTATTTTGATAGACATGTTGAAGGAATGGGAGATTGTTAGGATATATTATTAACCATGCGTTTTGATATAGTGTTATTATTGAACAATTGTTTATTCATTTATTCAATTCAATAAAGTGTTATATAAAAAAGATTAATTGTCATATATGTGTCCTTAACTTATACAGTAGATGATTTGGTGTATATAGTTTAATCTTATACGGAAAAGATTAAATCATCGATTCTTATAAGTTAAAAATTATAGTTCAAAATCATAGATAAAAATCTGGACAAAATCATCACAAAGATTGTAGCACGTGATTAAATGCAATTAATCTTGATTATGAGAATGGTGTATTTCTAACTTCTCGTGCTAGTACATTTGGTATGTATTGAACGGGACCGAGCAAAGATAGATGTTAAAGGCTTACTGATAAAAACATATTCTCTAAAATAATAAATGTACTAATATTCTTAATCTTGATATAACGATTATGATCTGTAAATATTAATTATCATTATGATTTATTAAAAGGTGAGACTCTTAGATAGGTCAATATGCCTGGTAGATTGGATGATAACAATATATATTGGTTAAATGATTAGTTAGTTGATGGAATTCATGTCTTAATATAGAGATTAATGATACACATTTTATGAGAAGCTTATAAGTTTTCATGTGTAAACCCGACCGGTAGATTTATGTATATGACACATGAAATAAGTTTAGTATTGCTCTAAAGAAAGTCAATCATTGAGTTAAATTCGTCAGTAATTTAATTTATTGATTTATATCAGTAATCTTAATATGTGAAATTACCTAAGTGTTTAATGGTGAATTTCAAAATAAATAGAGGAGTGCAATTACGAATTTTAGTGGAATGATTTTTAATTTATTATGGTATCTTTAGAATTATTTCCATAATAGGAAGCCTCAGTAATAAATTTTGTAGTCTATCCAGTGCCCAATTTAACTAAAACTCAGAATCCTATTTTTCTAGAAAAAGAAAAGAAACGAGTTCTTCTCCAAAAAGAAAGAAACATGTGTTCCTTGTTTTTCTATAAAGAAAAAGAATTCTCTTTAGACTGGGAAGACATCCCTATAAATAGGGATTATTCTAACCTAAAAAGAGATTTAATCTAGTATTTCATACAATACTTTTCCACCCAAGTATTGAGGTTAATTGGAATAACTGTAGAAGACCGTGGATCTAGAGTTGGATTTGCTTTAAAATATCTGCACATCACATGCTTCAAGAGGTAATGGTGAGTTAATTTTCAGCATACTTTGTATGTGATGCATATTTGTGATTGTTGTTTATATTCATGCAAGATGTATGATTTTGGAATGCTTCCGTTGTGTATGCTATTATCTAACAATATATGCCCTTTACTATGATAGAAGACTAGCACGTAACACAATCTTATCCAACGATACAATATTTAATAAATGTTGGATCAATGGATAAGATTATGACATATATATGTCCGTCAGTATAATCTAATTTTTGGATGGCAAGGGCACCAATATTTCAAAAATATGACGAAGGATATCTTCATACCATTAACGATAATTTGAATGTATATTTATTTTTTTTCCTAATAATAATATTAGCGAAATTTGGAAATGATATTATCATTGAGAGTTTTGGTAATTGAAAAGTTTAGCTTAGAATTTAGAGATTCAAACTTCAAACTTATTGATATAGTTTAAAGTATATCATTTTTCATCTTAAAATTCATCAGGTTTAATCACTTTATATAACAAGAATATTTTTACACAAAAAGCTACTTAATGTACTTTTTTGGGTGAACATAAGTGTTTTTCCTTATAACAATTTCAATCCATTTATATTGTGTTAATATTCAAATGTCAACCTAAAAAACTATTATAGTTCTCAACACATTGCTTGCAAATAATAGTACTTACCACTAAATGTGGGATACATACATTTGTTGATTTCACTCATTTTATAATCAAGTAAGCTCGAAATTAGAACTTTTCCTAGCAAGAAAAATAATAACCAAATACGAAATTTTTGGCCAAAAACATCCTTCAATTATATTCCAAACATAAATTAAATTCTTAAAGTATTATTTTTAGCAAAAAAAAAATAATCTTTTAACTATACCCCAAACTTAAACTACATCCTTAAAGTATCATTTTTAGCAGAAAACATCCTTTAAGTATTTGCAAGTGAACAACTTTCATCCTTTTGTTAGATATTGTAAAAAAATTAAGGAATCTTACAAAACAAATGAGTAGTTAACGTTTCTATCAACAAAAGTTATTCTGCAAAATTTACTTTTTACAAGAATTTCTTTAAAAATAAATTTTAGACATTGTTGTTCATGAAAACTAAAAATGATTGGAAGATGTGAATACACATGATTTGCCTTTTTCGTAACGAAAAGAAGCTGGAGATTAATAATTTTTACCATTTTCTTAACCAGTTAAATTAATGAATTTTTGGGTCAATCTAATATCAAAATGACCAAAATATTGATTATGCCTCTTCTTTGGGTTTAATTGTCATTATTATAAGCAGAAGTCTCCAACAAATGTCACTTCTAGCATATTCAATTTAGAAGAAATATATTTAAACTAATAATATTTTTAGTTAAAATTACATGAAAAATGAATGAAAAACGGTCAAATAAAAAGTTAAAGATAATATTCTTGGCATATTTAAGAATAATAATTAGGAAGGGACGACTTAATTTTTATGGGATATATCATTAGTTTTATGATAAATTTAAGTAGAAGGATGAAAATTGTTTACTATAAAATATTTGGAGGACGTTTTCTGCTAAAAATGATACTTTAAGGATGTAATTTAAGTTTTGGATATAATTGAAAGATGTTTTATGCTAAAAAATAATACTTTAAGGATGTAGTTTAAGTTTGGGGTACAATTGATAATGTTTGGCTAAAAACTCACCAAACAAGCAATAAATAATAAAAAATATACTTCCTACATAAATTGAAAATAGCATAATACAATATTGTCATACATAGGGTGACAATTTCATCCCATATTAATAAAATGAGTTCATTTTGACCATATTTAATGGCTTGGATCATTCATATTTTAATTGGTTAAATATGAGCTTGAAAATATTTTAAGAGTCTTTACAAATATGGTCAAAATGGGTTAACTATGGGTATCTTTCACTCAAAATACTTAATTGTGCTAAATAAAATTTAAAAGTATATTTTCAGAAACAATTTTTTTTTTTGCAAAAATATGTTTTTGAATTTTTTTTATGGAAAGTTGGGGAAGCGTGTGGCGGATGAGGGGTAATAATTATTTTTTTGTCACTTGCATTTAAGAGCAATTTTGATCTTATGAATTGTAGGAGAGGTAATGTCAGTTGCATCTATGATTGACTTCTCTGGAAGATCTGCTATGAGAAGATTGTTTACCAACATCTGAAACCTCATTGTCACCAGTGATCCACTGTAAAACTAATAATTATTTTCACCGTTGTTATAAAATGCGGAATAATCTTGAAATATATCAGGAACTATCGAAATTCCATTGGCCAAGACAGTCCCCCCTCGCATCAACGTGTTCATTTTTAAAGAATCAACTATAGCATAGACTAAAAAGAACCTGTTGTATCCGTGCAATTGTCTTGAAAGATCAACATGTTATTTTGGTCAGCAATGATGTCAACCTCCTACATTTTCAAATCAAATGAAAATTTTATTAATAAATCAAAAATAAGATAATAGAAAAAACTGTCACATTTCTAAAATAAGCACCAATGGATCACTCACGTATCATATAATAGAGAGACGCTACTCTCAAGATTTTGACCCTTAGTAATAAGGACAATATTTTGCATGAGACCACTATTGGATAAGATATCCCATTGGCTCCTCATATTTTTATTAGTAAAGAATTCAAACAAATATTGTGATTTTATTGGTAATTGAATTATCTTTGTGACACTTAAAATCACATTCATATGTTCACCGGGGTCACTTATATTATTTCTCATCATGAAATTTCCATCTTGTCTATTTTTTGTTTGCATTGTTTTCAACTTGTAAGAGGTTGCAGAAATTCTCGCACAAAAATTGTGAGTCATGAGATTCTCCCACACCAATCCCACCCTTCGAATAAATTGCTCAAAATAAAAATTTATCAGATCTCAATATTTTTAATTGATATTCAAATGTGTAAGAACTTGGTCCAATAATAAAACGTTCATGATTCCATCACTCTCAGGAACTCAATTTTTCTGCAAAAAAGGAGAATCGCCTTTGTGCACCAAATCCTAGACTGATTCTTATTAAAGGGTGATACAAATGATGAATAAAAAATTTTATAGCCTGAATACATTATATCAATATATATTAAGTCACTAAATAAAAAAAATATTAACCTGCATGAACTATAAACCTAATTACCGATTAAAGTAGAATAATCATTGTTTGAGACAACTAAGAAAACTCAGCAACCAAAACATGGAATCAATCACAAGTAAAGAAACCTTACCCCTAGAACAAGAACCAGGTTCTTGTAATTTTAATGTAACACAATAAAAGAAAGATTTATCGTGGAAACCTTCTAACTCAAGGAAGGGAAAAACCACACCGAAGTTTTATATTAATTCAAGATTTACAACTCAGTTAATCCATGAATCTAACTCTACACTTCTACCATTTTCGATTAACTATGATCGAAAACTCTCCACTCAACAAGAAGTCAAACTCGCTTCTTGTTTACAAAAGCTCTCAACTCTTCTTAACTCTAACCACCTAAGAAGTCAAACCCACTCCTTGTTACAAATCTAGGAATTATTACAACTCAATAATAAACCTAGAACAAATCAACAAAGACTAATAACTCTAGACTTTAATTGATCAGACTTTAATATCCAATAGTTCTGAGTGGAACAGGTTTCGTTAACCTGGTCCTTACGTTGCTGTGATGAAGGTGAACATGGTCCTTCCGTTTCTATGACGAAGTCCTGCGTTTTTTTCTCCAAAAATACTGCTCCCTAGATGATATATTTTGTGAATATGTAATGGCTATTGTTATGGCTTTGCTGATAAATTCTCTTGATTTGTGTTTATGCAAAGACACTTTTTTCCTTCAACTTCTTGATCCTTTTATAGAATTTGATTTGTTTTCAACTTCTACAAGGAAAGGAATTACAATTACAAATCCTTTTCCTTCTTGAATATGTCTCCTTATCATATAAGGATAAGAGTACAATTGTAGTATAGAAAGGAATACAATATTTTGCCTTTTACTGTACAAACTTTTTATACACAGCTTTATTTTTTTTTCCAATTAAACTTGTACACGTACCCAAGCTTCAAGTTCCTTTTTGTCTCGAATTCTAGATGCGGCGCATTTTGATCTCTTTTTACCACAAATTACGAGTTTATGTCATTTACCCTAAGACTTCTGCATTAGTGTGTGATGCGACACACTTTGATTTCTTTTTGCCACAAATTACGTGTTCATGCTTGTTACAGTTTTAACTTTTGGTGGCTTGTGCACTGGTGTGTGTATGTCTATCATCAATACTTGCTAACCATATTACACTTTCCAATATTTTCTCCCTTTTTGATGATGATAAACAATGATTTGTTACACATCATGACTTTTTGTTAGTCATAAAAAAACTGCAACTCTTTGTCATCCATCAAAACTACAAACTTCATGATTTCACATTCCCCAACAATTTCCCCCTTTTTGATGATGATAAACAATGATTTGTTACACATCAAGACTTTTGTTAGTCATCAAAACTACAACTCTTTGTCATCCATCAAAACTACAAACTTCATGATTTCTGATTCTCCAAAAATTTCCCCCTTTTTGATGATGATGACAAACTATGCATAATATGTCCCTAACTCACATCATGCAACTTCCCCCATTTGGCATCATTGAAAATCAATAACCAACGAACTCGAATAACATTCAATGAGTGCAATTTCATTTTTAACTCATAGCCACTTGGACAACACAAGTACACTTCTGCTAATAATATAATTAGTTAATTTGAGGATATTAGTCATCTTAATCTCACACACAATCAATGTCTTCAATGAGAAACAGAACAAACAAATATGTACAAGTTTAAGCCCTTAGATCCCTAAATCAAAATCATATGATATCATGAGTATAAGACAGACATAAGCACATCAACGAGTCACAGTCTAAAGAATTGAGGATAAGGATTGGGACAATGATTATTAAAGTGAGGATGAAAAGGATGTTTACTGCCATTTATAAAAAAAAAATTCAGTATGCCCATTGTGTACCAACTCCTTTGTTCTGATCATTTTTCTTAGAATGTGAAATTTCATGAAGAGAAACATGAAGTACATTATCACTTTTTTTTTAAACTCTACTCCGTAAAATTTTCATTAATCCATGATTTTTTGTATAGCCTTTTTCTTGAAGGAGTATCAACTACAAGTAAAAGATTCACCACATTTTGGTGCACAAAGAGACGTGTTTATCAATAATGAAAGCAAGAACCAATTTATTTCTGTGAGTATTGTTTCCTTGAGAGAAAGACAAGTTATACACTTGGAATGGATGAAATATCAAATTAGAGTTTGTGAACCTGATTCAGATGTGGGTGGTAAAGCAAGGTTCCCCCTAAATTAAAGCATGGGTGACTTCAATACTAAGATTTTTTCATCATTAGAGCAGTTTGAGATTGAACGATACTTATTGTCTAAGAGGGTTCTTGATGAATTTTAAGAAAGTTGAACTTTTGATGATCGACCAGGTTCATTAGTGCTTATGTTTGACCCAATCTCAGGAAATTCATACATTGAAAAAGGATAGTACATGCCTGAGTATTACAGAGAAACAATGTTCTCCCTTTTTTGTGTTTTTCCATGATTTACTTAATGGTGTTAGCAAAGAGTAGAGATAACATCCGAAGATTTTCTAAACATTGTTTGAGATGTGACTGGAGTGTGTACCTGTTATAGTACGAGGTTGAGTTAGCAGATATTCATTGTATAATTACTCAAGTGTAAAATTATTCGTTTACTAGCCAATTATTGAAGAAAATCATGATAATGCATCAACTTGTTTCGATAAGACCATGCTTTGACTGATTTTTCTCAAGTTCTTAATATTCAAGACCTTCATGAGAATGTCGCATTATCATATTCTCCCAGATCAAACGAATCTCAAACTGAGTCACAGAGAACCAACCCTTGTCAATTTTAAATACATTCCAATGAACAACAAGGACCAGGTTCACACAATGAAGTACCCCCTGAAACTGTACCATACTCTTACTGTCCCGATTGCTCTATTATTCACCCAATCTTCAGATTCAGAAATTAGTACAGTAATTCATGTTGTAGGTGTATCAATGATTGTTAGATGTGAACCAGGTTCATCTGCAGTGTTCCCTAAATTTGCATCACCAAATATGTTTGACATCATGTCACTTTCTTTTTTCTCATCCTCTTCAAGGACGAAACTGCCGCCTTGAAAATCAAAGAGCGAGAAGAAATTTTTTACCATCTTTAACAAATGTTTGGAGTATGCACTATTCATGGACCAAGTTGACTTTTTTCCTCTCACCTTCACCTAAAATACTAGTCAAAGATTAGTCTTTGGAACTCAGATTAGCTTGGGCCCCTTTATGTGAGTAAAATGATTAATAAGATTTCTTCTAGCCATAAAGTCCAATAAGAATTTTTTTTATCTGGAGCATTTTAATGTGAACTAGGTTCTGAGCCATATCAGTCTTTTTTTTTTTTTGGTGAACTTAACATTTTTCTGAAAAGCTTCAAATAGAACTTTGCATTGATTCTTTAAATGACCTGAGTTTCCGCAATGAGTGCATAAATTTTTAGACATGTGAATAGTGTGTGACACAAGATTATTCTGTTTTTTAAAACCTATCCCACTTCGACTGATGGTTTGCCTTTCTTGAATCTGAGTTTAAATTTCAGAGGACATGGTCCATCTAAGATTACGTTCCAGATCCAGTTTGGTATGATCAAGATTTTCTTGTAGCAACCTATTCCTTTCTGTTAAAGCTTGACAATTTATGGTTAACAATTTTATTTTTTCTTCATGAGCTGATTAAAGTTCACTAGAAGAGTTTTTGCCCTTGTGACTTAACTCTGAGATTTTAATCTGTTCTTTTAATTTGTTTTGAAGAAAATGATTGTGTTTCTCAAGATTGTCATTGACTTCTCTTAAAGATGCATAGTTTTTCATCATTTGTTCTCTTTCAGAAGTGATTAACTGATATTCATTTATAAGAGTACTCAATAAGGACTCTAGTTCCTTTTTAGAATATGATTCAATATTTACTTTGATGTGATTAAAACTTACCTTGCTTTGTTTGTCATCTTCTTCATCATCTTCAGAATTTGTTTTAGCAATGAGTGCAAGAAAATCATATTTATTTGATTGTTTTATTGCAAGTAGTGACTGATTTTCGAACCCTCCATCCTCAAATTCTTCTTTTGATAAGTTCCCCATAGCGGCAAAGGCTCTTTTCGTTGACATATCCGCTTCTTGATTGGTCATTCTTCTATTTGTGGGGATGTACTTATCATTCTTGATTTCCTTTTCTTTTTCCGAACTATTCCTCTTTTTCTCTAGATCTTTTAATAGACAAAACTTGACAAATTGATCCGAAATTCCACACTTGTGACATACTTTATCTATTGGATTTTCAGTGATTTTTTGAGAGTTCCTTCCGTGGAACACTTTTCCCTTTTTTAATATTCTTGAGAACATTTAGGTTATTAACGCAATATTTTCGTCCTCAAAACTTTCTGGTGTTGTGCCTGTAAGAACCATGTTCTTCTCCTTTATTTTGCCTTCAATTTCCTTTTCTTGTTTTTTGTTGAATTCATAGGTCATGAGATTTCTGATGAGCTCATCCATAACTAACTTATCTAGATCACAGGGTTCAGTAATGACTTCTACTTTGCTTTCCCAAGATTCTGGAAGAACACTCAAAATCCCATTGGGAATTATTTCACCTAGTGAGTAGATTTCATTAGTGGTGGCAGTGAACTTGGTGTGCATCTCTTGGATTGTTTCACCTTCTCCCATTCGAAACAGTTCGTATTGTCTGTTCAAGTTTTCAATTTCAGACTTCTTTACCTGAGTTTTTCCTTCATGAAAAGTTTGCAAAGTTTCCCATATTGCTTTTACATCTTGACATGATGATATTCGATTGTATTCATCTGGACCTATTCTGCATATCAAGATCTTTTTTTCTTTAGCATTATTCTGAATTGCAAGTTTATCTGCAGCATTCCGTTCTTTCCTATCGTTTGGTACTTGAGTGGTTTCATCAATTCTATTCTTCATGGGTATGGTTGGACCGTCCAACACGACTCCCCATAGGTCTGGATTTTCTCATAGTAAATGATTCATCATGTGATTCTTCCACCATCCATAATACATTCTATTAAACAGTGATGGTCGAGTTTGAGAAGCTCCTTCCTGTGGTGTAGGTGGTGTATCCATTGATCCTTTTCAAGATGTTAGTCTTTTAATGAAAAGACCTGCTCTGATACCAATTGAATAAACCTTACCCCTAGAACAAGAACCAGGTTCTTGTAATTTTATCGTAACACAATATAACAAAGATTTATCGTAGAAACCTTCTAACTCAAGGAAGGGAAAAACCACACCGAAGTTTTATATTAATTCAATATTTACAACTCAGTTAATCGATGAATCTAACTATAAACTTCTACCCTTTTTGATTAACTATAATAAAAAAACTCTCCACTCAACAAGAAGTCAAACTCGCTTCTTGTTTACAAAAGATCTCAACTCTTCTTAACTCTAACCACCCAAGAAGTCAACCCACTTCTTGTTACAAATCTAGAAATTATTATAACTCAATAATAAACCTAGAACAAATCAACAAAGACTAATAATAGACTTTAATTGATCAGACTTCAATATCCAATAGTTCTGAGTGGAACATGTTTCATGAACTTGGTCCTTATGTTGCTGTGATGAAGGTGAACCTGGTCCTTCTGTTTCTGTGACGAAGGCATGTGTTTTTTTCTCTCTAGAAAATACTGCTCTCAAGATGATATATTTCTTGAATATGCAATGGCTATTGTTCTGGCTTTGCTGATAAATTCTCTGAATTTGTGTTTATGCAAAAACACTTTTTTCCTTCAACTTCTTGATCCTTTTATAGAATTTGATTTGTCTTCAACTTCTACATGGAAAGGAATTACAATTACAAATCCTTTTCCTTCTTGAATATGCCTCCTTATCATATAAGGAGAAGAGTACAATTATAGTATAGAAAGGAATACAATATTTTGCCTTTTACTGTACAAACTTTTTACACACAACTTTATTTTTTTTTCAAATAAAATTGTACATGTATTCAAGCTTCAAGTTCCTTTTTGCCTAGAATTCTAGATGCGACGCGTTTTGATCTCTTTTTACCACAAATTACGAGTTTATGCCATTTACTGTATGACTTCTGCATTAGCGTGTGATGAGACACACTTTAATTTCTTTTTGCCATAAATTATGTGTTTATGCTTGTTACAGTTATAACTTCTGGTGGCTTCTGCACTGGTTTGTGTATGTCTATCATCAAACCTTGCTAACCATATTACACTTTCAACAACAAGGAACGTATCTTTCCAAAATATTAATGATGGTGTTACGAATAAATATGACAACATTTTTTTTTTTGTCCGACACAAGATGTAGAGGAACATTGTAGGCAATTTTTTGCAAAAGATATTAAGTATCTAAATTTATTAATTCAAACAATCCTGAAAGCAAACATACCAAATTAAATTTAACTGTGAGAGCTTCATTATATGGTAAGATTGTCAAGCATTAAACAATTAATTTTAAAGAGTATAGAATATACTCCATACAATTTCAAAATAATTGGATTTATCAATGTTAGAAGAAAACCAACCTTTTTCTTTTTGAATAAAATAAAGTATAAGGAAGATAAGCTAATACAAGATAGCATAACTATATGTTGATCATGAAAAGTAGTGCATAGAACATATAACCTAATTGATCATGTTTGGGATTATAATCATCTCCCATAGAGGTGGAAGAAATATACTCCAGTATGTAGCTTACAAATCATGAAGAATATATAAGTTTTGCCTTCAATTATAGGTCATAAATTTATTATTAAAAGATATAAGATACGCTCAATAATCTCAATTTCTAATTAAAGTAGACTATTTATAAAACACAAAAGATATAGCTATCGAAATTAGATAATAGTATAATTTTATGAATATATCACTTATATATTAATGATGATTATACAGAAGTTTTACCTGCTTCATAGATTATAAATTTATAATTAAAAGATATAGAATATTCTCATTGATCTCATTTCTAACTAAAATTTTACTAGTTATGAAAACACAAAATATATAGCTATGAATTTGATGATGGTGTAGTTTTATAAATTATAAGATCATTTTAAAACATAAAATACAAACATAAGGTTAAAAATTAAGTAAGGCTTTTAGTGGACTCAACATACTCTATATAAGAAACAGTCAAGAAAAATAAAAGGTAGAAGCAAATGTCAAGAGAATCAATTTTAGAAAATTCTCAATATAGAATGAACAAGCAACCCAATCACTAAAAAAATTAAAATTATGAGTACCTGAATGGAACGCAAACTAAAAACCAATTTAAGTATAATTACCTTAGAGTAGCCATTAGGCATATCTTGAATAATGCAACTAGAAGGGAGCCTTCGACATTTTTTCAATATTATATTATTTTGAACCTTCTTTGATTTTGTCGACAGATTCATCCACAATAATCCAAGAATCTTTAGCAAGTTTTTGACAAAAACGTAAAAACTGTATTTCACGGATAGATAACACATTTGAAATAATTTGTAATTCAGTCTCAATCTGCAAATTAATACTAGAGCAAAAAATAATATAAAAATTAGATATGTAATTTCCATCAAAGAAATGAGTGAGTAATAATACCAATAAAAGAGTACCACTTTTGCTTTTGTTGTGGTGAAAAGATGAAATCGAAAATCTAACAATAAATAACACCAAGTTTAACGTGGAAAAAACCCTTCAAACCGAAGGTAACCACCATGGGATCGACAAGATCCGAATTGCTTTACTATACCAATAAGAGGGTTACAAATATTATTCTAATGTCTACACAACAAATGTCAAAAGAAAACAAACAATAGCTACACCAACAAAAAATAAATAAAAAGAAACACCATCCAAACTCAGCTTTTGTTCGGGACCTAAAAAAGGATCTTTCTGACCTCTGAATCTGATCTCCACTGTTCAAATCAACCACCAAGATGCCAGGAACACTCAATCCGAATTTTAGCCTGATCCAACGGTTAGTTAATCGAAAAACATGATATGAAAGTTGCTGGTTGGAGAAAAAAACTGCAGCAAAAGAACCCTTTTTCTTCTCTCTTTTCTCTTGTTGAAAGTTCTCTCAAAAACCTCTCTTATGTTCTAATGTCTTTCAAAGCCAAAACCAACTATAAATAAGATTACAATTCCAATCCTTTTCCTAATAGAATTTGAAACCAAATAAAGAGAATAATTCCAATCTTTTTTCAAGTAGGATTAGGCCATGGACCTTTGGCTGGAACATGGGCAATAGCCCAACAACTTTCACCTATACAAGTAGAAATAACATCAAAAGTATTAACTATACCAATAATGCATGGAAACACCTCTACCCACCATTGACTCTCAATATGTAAAAGACAATGATTATAAAAAAAAAAATAGAAACTAACAGGCAAACATATCAGAAATCACTATGCAAGTTTATAATTAAACAAATATATAAAAGCTATTACCACCTCAAGCAATAAAATGAAGTCGTTATGACTATGTTACTAACATAAAACCCCATGAATGTTATTCAGTAACCGCTTGTCCCCCTCCTTTATGGTCTGACCGCATTACAACACCTGAAGTCGAAGATATAATCATATCCGAATTGAATCTGATCCTATCCGACTCAATCCTGAAACTTCGAACGGCCGGCCTATTTGGACGGTAGAACGGGAAGAGGGGGAGTCGTGCCCATTCTACGGAATCACTTTGTTTCAGTGACATATCTAATCAGACTGAATATATTTTGAAGAGCTGTCATGATCAGTCACATAAATTTCAGTGGACTATTGAAGATATCAGTGTGATTGATTAGACAATACCAAGGGCTTTTGATAGACTTTTTAAATTCCGAATTAGCTCCAACAGCTCAATGTTGACCGCTACAACCCGCGTGCTTGCCTACTCATCTTTCACAGGCCTATACCCAGCTAAATGATGGAAGTCCTCTCGGTCAATCTTCACTCGACGGCTCAAAGCTGATCGGTACAACCCACATGCTTACCTACTCTTCTTTCACACATCCCAAATCTGATAAAATAGGATGAATTAAATAGTATTTTGTAAATAAGTAATTATCTTGAATATATAAATCATTTCTTTCTTTTCTGATCGCTTGGAAGGGACAAAAGAAAGATTTTGTTGTTTCTTCAACAATTTCTGATCTCTAGTGGACCCCTCAGTAAGATTCAAATCCAAATGAAGTATTGACCTTCTATCAGAGAAAAAAGAACACGCGGGCGAGGTTGAAGGCTTACGACTTGTGATCTTCTTTTCCAGGAGAAGAAATGATGATATCTAGGAAATAAGCATCAACTAACTTTGTGCTAGCAGGTAATACAGAAGATGCAAGTGTTATCCAGAATGATTGGGCATACAGCTTCTGTAGGTGTATTTTTAAGTCCGTCATCAAACCCCATGGCTTAACCCTGCACAGGATGTGGAAACTACCAAGCTGGAGTCTAGAAGGGGAAAAGAGAATTTACGGTTGAGAGGTGAAATGCGTAGAGATAGGAAAGAACACCAACTGCGGAAGCAAAGCTACTCCCAAGAAGTTGTTGTTGGTCGAGATTGTGGAACTGTCGCTCGAGAAGTAAGAATTCCACCCTTGTTTAGTCATAAGGATTGTAGTTCTTCTTAGGTCAGGGGAGGTCGGACCACGATTTACTCGCGATTGGTAATGGTACAACCAGAAGAGGAGTAGGGGAAACATGGTTAGGCGCTTGGTATCGCAAAGCATTTGTTTCGAGTACAGAGGCTGCTAGGGGTGCTAATCCGACCACCCAAACCAGCAGGTTAGGGGCATGCCGACCATATAAAGGTTCGAATCCCGCCACCTTTCTTTTGGATCATCCTGTGTTTACCGGATGATGGGAATAACAAAGCATATTCTTGTGTTTACCGGATGATGGGAATAACAAAGTATATTCTTATGTTTATGACTTCAAAGTTAAACTTAATTTATATTAAAATATGTAACAGTTTGTTGAAGAACGATTAATTAAACAAATATGTTAAATACAATAAAAGTTAGAGTAATGCTAAACATAAAAAGAAAAAAAATGAAGCAATTATTATTCACATCAAATAGGGGTAAGTGGTTAACAACTGAAAGTTCTTAATGAATTTAGCGAGAAGGAAATTTAGATTAAAAGAACAAGGTACCTCACCTCATTCATGAAGTACCATGTGGAGAATTCAATTCATCTCCAGATGCACCACCATCTGTATTGTAACAAATTTGTACTCATTTTGATCCTCTCTAGGTCCTCTTTTCATAAAATTAACCAAACTTTCTCTTTTCTCAGTAGTATCAGTATGATCTTTCATTGTTGACTTATTCAATAATTTATGATGTACCCATTCAATCGAATATCACATGTGACAATAGAAACATTAATATTAATACACTTTTTAGATTGATAAAAGTTATAAAAATTAAAATTAAATGGTTTTTGAGATATCCTAAAGAAACCCCAAATATCTCTAATAAAAAAAAACAAAATAATTCACCAATCTTATTAAATCGACATGCCTAAATTTTGTAGGATTTATTGGATTTCAGAGAGAACTGAACACAGAGACTATTTCAACTCATTGACTGATATAATTTAATTAGTTTCACACTATATAAGCTTATAAACATGAACAACTTGAGACTTTGGGACCTTTTAGATGTTAATGTTTGAGACAAATAGAAAATTAAAGTAACTAAAAATAAATACTTGTATAATAGGAACTAGAAAATGAAAAGATATAAAAAATTAACTACTTCTCGCTAACTTACGTTCAAATTTCCAGATCCAAATGGATCCTTCTTTTGTTGTGTTTGGTGAAATTGAAGGGCAATATCAAAAAAATAATTGGATATTTTTTTTAAAAAAAATAACAAGTAACTTTACAATTTTGTTTTTGAATAGACTAGAAAAAAGTGGGCCCGCTTTGAATTGTTTCATACTAAGTTAGAAAAAAAGATAATGACAAAGATATTTATCCAGGATTCATTTGATTTTAAAAGTCAAATTATCAATAACTTTTACTTTAACTTTAGAATTGTAATAAAAATATATTAGTAATAGATATCCATAATAAAACTTAATTCTTGATAGACCGGAAAAGATTGGCCCACTTTAAAGTCATATTATCAAGCAATTATTATTTAGATTTTATATTTGTAGTAGAAAATCACGATGAAGATACCATTAGATTTTTTATTTGTATTAGAAATATCAGAATAAAGATCTAGCATCTTAGATAGATTCAACAAAATTCAATAATTTTGATGCCATTTTATATTTGCGTTAAAATATAACATAATAATTTTGATTAAGATCTAACATCTAGCATCTACGTGATAATGAAAATAATATTATTTCGATATAATTAGGTTTCATACCATTAGCATGTTTCCGCTTAGAGATTTCTATTAATTTAGATGATTTAATGATTGGTCAAAAAATTTAAAAAATAAAAGCAAAATCACACTAAATATCAGGCATGATACATTTTTTTTATGCGAACTACATTGTATTTCTCCATTAAAAAAACGTTAAATATGAACGTTCTCGTTGATTCTTTAATAGTTTCAAAAAATGATTCCAATTTAATAAACGTATAAAATAATAATAAAAATAGTATTACCATATGATAGTGAATTCAACTAGCTACAAGCGGTGGCCTAGAGGGAGATGGTTGTTAGTTCAACTATCTACTTCTTAGGGATGATAGATAAAAGAAGGCATCTCTTTTGCACTGGGCCTATTTGCTGTTTTTATTTTCTATATATTTTTTGGGTTCACTTGACCCATTCTATATAGATTTAAATATAATTTTTTTTTATATAAATACACAACTTATGATATCACAATATCTAACATTTTTTATTATTTCAAAAAATTACATAAATCCCCTCTCACATACATTCGTAACCCGTTATACATTTCTATCCCTTCTTAGATGCATCGCTATTATTAAATAATCATTAACAATATATCATATAACTAATAATTATATTCGAAAGTAATAAAAAATTTGAGATTTTTATACTTAGAGAAACCTTCCTACATAAAATGTAATTAGCCCCAAATGCATGGCAGTTATGCAAAGTTATATTTTAATATACGAATAAAATGGAGCATTTAGCTCCAGAATTTTATTTTATTTTTTAAAAGAGTCCACTATATATTGATAGAAATGGTAAGGTAATAACTAAATCATAAACTAAGATTAAATAATCTATGTGGATTTTCAAAATGGGATATTACTCCTTTTTTTTTAAATAATAGCATATGTGTTAAATAGTAACACGCCGTTATATTATTATGTTTTAAAAGAATGAGTTTATAATTGATGAGCCAAAGTTATTTGTAACATCCCCGAAATTTTTTGAACTAAGACTCGAATCATCCTTCATTGTGGGTATGATTTTATCAAAGAATTTAAAATTTCTTAAATATTAAGATCACTATATATAGCACCTTGAGCTCCAAAAAGAATTAAAGAAAATTCATTCAAGTCATTCCTTAGTTTTTTTAAGTTTTGAGTCAAGTTCAAACTATCATAAATTTCAATATAGAATGTGTTAGGAGATCCACAAGATTTCAAATGAAAGATCTCTGAGTCATCTTTTCCACACCAGCGAATTTGATAATTTTGAGCTCGTATGAGGGAGATATGCCCTTTTGAAGTTAGATTTCAATTTAAGAAAAGATACCCTGAAATAGGAGCGATATTTTAGTCTTTTCCTTACCCCCACTTTTTCTAAACAGGAATTTAAGGGTCTAAACTGATTAAAAAATCAGTTTCATTCATCACCAAAAGTGTTTAGGCTTTCGACAGAAGATTCAAGAGGATAAAAACTTCAATGTTTCAGGTGTTCGTTCAAGAAATTCAAGATTTTACCAAAAACCTAGTTCTTTGAGGTAAGTAAGCTTCAATAGTGTTGGGTTCTTCAGTCTCACGCCAATCATGAGTTTCTATTGCAAATCTATCCATAAGTATTGAACAATTTAATTTCTGTATGATTTCTTGATAAGTATTCTTGATGTTTTCTTATCGATTAAGTTTGATGTAAGATTCTGCTTGGGTCAACTTTAAACGACCATATTTCTTAGAATATAAAGAGTTGTATGGGACAAAACCTATCAAATTAAATGCATTCAAATCTACTTTTAATTAATTCCAATGCCACCAATTTCACATCAATCCAATTTCTGAGTAAAAGGTTATGACTATTTTTCTAGTTATGTTGTACGGGTTACTAATGCGCCGACAACCTTTATGAGTTTGGTGAATGGGGTTTTGAAGACATTTCTAAATTCATTTTAATTGTCTTTATTAATGATATTTTGGTCTACTCGAAAAAGTGGGGAGAGCATGTCGACCATATTCCTATTGTTTAGGGTGTTCTTGGGAAACAAAGGTTGTATGCAAAATATTACAAAATATTTCAAGTGTGAATTTTGGTTTACTTATGTTGAATTTTCGGGATATGTAGTTTAAAAAGAAGGGGAAATGGTACATCCCCAAAAGATTGAGGTGGTTATGAATTGGGTTCGGCCTAGCTGTGTGACAAAAATATGACTTTTTTAGTTTTTTGGGGCTCGCTATCTACTATTTTCTATTTGTGAAGAAGTTTGCTTTTATTGACAATCACTTACAAATTTTGACCAAAATCGAGATACCATTTAAATGGACTAAAAAAATGTGAGGAGAGGTTTCAAAAGCTCAAGACTCTTTGACCACTGCACCTATTCTATCATTACTATTTTAGGGTAAGGATTTTATTGTTTATTGTGATGCTTGACATTATTATTTGGGTGATGTGTTGATGCATGATAAAAATGTTATAGCTTATGCACCGTGTTAATAAATTGAAGGTGCATGAGAAGAATTACCCAACACATGATTTGGAGTGAACAACATTAGTGTTTGCTCTTAAGATCTTGCAGCATAGTGTTAGGTTGGAAGTGCTTATTGATCATCGACCATCGTAGTTTGCAACATGTGTTCACTTAAAAGGATATGAATTTGAGGGAACGAAGGTGGATGGAGTTACTTAAAGATTATGATGACACTATTCAATACCATGTAGGTAAGGCTAATGTTGTGCCGGGCACTTTGAGTCGAAAGGCAATAAGTATGTGTAGTTTAGCTTGCTTGAGTTTAAATAAATGACCTTTGGCTAGGGATATTCAGGCCTTGGAGTCTAAGTTCATGTAATTGGGCATCTCAAAGAGAGGTCGGGTGTTGTCTAACATTGATGTTAGGTCCAGGTTCATTAAGGAGATGAAGGCCAAGCAACGTGAGGATTAAAACTTAAATGAACTTAAGAAGAAGACCGTGATTGGTAAGGCACAAGAGACCAGTCTTGATGCGGAAGGTGTTCTCAATTTTAAGGAAGGATTTGTGTTCCTTAAGTTATATCTTGATTCAAATTTTTTTGATAGAATCCTATGGTTCACGATAATCCATTTATCCGGGTGTGACCAAGATTTATCGAGACTTAAAGCAAATTTATTGATGGTTGGGCAAGAATAAAGATATAGAGGATTCTAAGTGTCAAAATTATCAACAAGTGAAGCATGAATATCAAAGGCCTGCATATTTGCTTCAAAGAATGCCAATTCAGAAATTGAAGTGGGAAAGGATAGACATTTTTTTTGTGGTAGGTCTTCTCAAGACTTTGGGGAAGTTTGAATGTAAGACCCCGAAAATGACCTAGGTTAACTAGATCCTAACATGTTGTTATAGATGTTATAAGGTCCTAAATATGTCTAATATATGGTGTAGAGGCAGTAGCTAAAGTTTTAGGGGTGTTGGAAGTCAAACGTCAAGGGATGACTAAGACGTTTGACGACTAAGTCACCAAAATGTCTAAAATATGGTTCTATGTGTTTATGTGTGTTTAATGGTGTTTTAAGGTTCTTAATTGATTTAATATATTAGTTATAGGCAGTGGTTAAACTTTCGTGAAGTTTGGAGGTCAAACGACCAAGAACGTCCAAGGCTTTCGAAAGATATGCCTTGAGTCGACCTTGTACATCTACTGTTTCGTCGAGTTTTACGTGTTTGTTTTGGATAAAATTCATGTGAGAGGTTTTAAAATTATATAAGATCGTATTTGGGTTTGAAACGTCTGAGAAATTATCCCCAAGGACCATCTAAGGGTCCTTGAGGAAGGACCCAAAACTGTTTGCATGGCAGTCCCAGGCAGACCCCAAACGACGGAGCAGTCGACGGCCAGTCGTGTCTGTGACGCCCTGTCAAAGGGTGTTTTTTATGGGGACTTAACCTTGTGAGGTAAAGGAAGCTTGGACAGCCACTGAAGCCAATGACGGAGGGATGTGACGCCCCGTCGTGGCTGTTACGGCCCGTCAAGGGCAGGCGTCACACACCATTGCGTTCCTGCGCAGGCTGCTGCCAAGTCAAGGGGTGAATTGGTAAATTCACCCACTTCTAAATTAAGTCATGGACAGTTTATTAAGGGTTATTTGAGTAGTTTAATTAAGCATATAAAGGGTAATCACATGGAAGACTTCATTCTTCAAAATCATAAACCCAAAACACTTAGAAATATCCCAAAACCTCCATTGAAGTCCAGCTTGAAAAGGAAGCTTGGTGAGGGGTTTTTTGTATCGAAATTCTTCATTAAAGTGAAGAATTATAATTCTTGAGGTATGACTTTTGATACTTGAAGCTCGTTTCATCAAGGATCCCAATCCTCAACATGGTTTTCAAAGTTTTCTAAAGTGAATTGTCCAGTTTCATGATTCTACCATAGGTTCATGCATAAATGATTTCTAAACATTGTATGATATAATTTATATTTTATTGATTATTTCAATCTAAATTACCAATGAACCCATGAATTTGGATGAACCTAGTTTTTGACTATAATGTGGGTTACTTGATATTAAGCTAATATTGATGAATTGTTATGCAGTTTCTTATGGGCTTTCTAATGATATAAGAATTGTATTTAATTGATATCTAATTGATATTAGATTGTTAAACCTATACTGAATAGATGTAGATTCACTGATTTATATGGTTATTGCTTTGAATTATTGTTCATGGCCATGGGTAAGGGCCTTGTGATGTTGAATTGGATGATTTAGCATTGAATTCAAGTGTGAATAAGGGAATGAAGGTATTATGCCCGAATTTATTTAATTTGATATTAATTATACTTCAATTCTATTGTGATTGGTATGGTCCACTTATGGTTGCAGTGTTGTGTATTTTACTTGCAATTGACGTGGCCTTCTCGGCGTTACTTTACACAATATTATGAGCATGGCCTTATTGGAAACTACTTGAAGTTATGTGGATATTTGTGTAGTGTGATTATATGAAGCATGACATTATATATCTATATGAGAAGTTATATAGTCATAGATGTATTCTTCTACTTATGCTGCCTTAAGTGATCATGTTAGACTATGACTTTGACATTATGATTATAGTGTTAGGTTAAGTCGTGCTTATTACTAATTGACTTTATGAATCTATGTGGATTATATTAATGATGTTATGATGACATATATGATGACTTGAATATGTTAGGTTGTTTTAGAGGTGTTTCTAGAATGACTGTATTTTGAGTTAAAAGTGAAGTAGGTGATGTCTTGTCTTGATTGACTTGTATCTCTTGCTTGATGTATATATGATTATGAATATGTGATGTCTTGATTTAGGGTGTAAGAACTCTTATTCTTGAATGTATGAATGACATGTGACTTTAAAGGATGTTATGAGAGTCTCTTATGTGCAAACATTAACTTAAGGGTAAGGTTAAGATTGATTGAAGTGTAAGATGTAATGGTATCCTTAAAAGTAAAGAAATGATGGACTTAAGGTTTGTTGGCTGGAACGGCATAATATTAATCCTTAGGAAAGTCATCATGAGATTCTTGTTGCCATTGTGAGGCAGTCCTAGTGGACCTTCCTTGGTAGGGTAAATGTGATTGGGTTATGAACTTGGTATGGAACCCTCTTATGTGAACCTAATATATAAATTACTCTATGAGAACGAAGGCTAGCACCGAGTGAGTATGGTACGGGAAGTAGTTCTAGTTAAGTATAAGACTAGAATACAAAGAAGTCCTTCATATTCCTTAACCATGTGCCTACAAGGGATGTGTCAAAGTTCTACCATTAAAAAGTAGAACAACCTCATCGGAGTAGGAAAGATCTCCGGATTCTATGTCTTGCTATCATGGTCTATGTCGGTTATTTACTATTATCATCATATGGAATACCTTTTAGCATTTGAGGAGTTTATGGAGTTTAGGTGGTGGTATTGGACGCTATCTAGACATTGCACAATAGACTTTGAAGGTGTTATTTGGAGTTCCTAGGTCTTGTCCAAGACCATTATTTGAATGTCTTTTATGTGATGTATAAGTCTTAATGAACTAATGAACTAATAACTTATGTTAAGGAGTATGGAAATAAATGAGTACCTAATCTAAAGTGACTTAAGGATTCCTTAGCTAAAGTGTGGAGAGGGCATAAGAGATGATCTATTCATGTCTTATCTTTGAAAGTCTTGAGGATGAATCTAATTAGGGAAGTTGGTTGATTTTATTGACATGATCTAAGCCTTAGGTAGTTTTAAGGATTATTTAGGTAATCTTGAAGAGGTCACTGTGGACGTTATCTTCTTGATTTACTTAAGTAGGTCATTTGATAGCCTTTGGGAAGAGAATGTCATATCATCTATGTGTTGGTGATTTATGTGAGAATGATTCTATCTTAGGGAGCCTATTGGATCTCTTAAGTGTGTGTGTAAGGGATTGTATAGGCGGTCGCTTCACAACTCACTCAAGTGAGACTTAGAGTTCACCTTTGGTAGAAGAATCTTACCTTGATGTTTATGATTGCTTTGTAAGCATGTATATGACTCATTATAGGTAATCTTAAGAGTCGTTTAGGCACATATAGAGATGGTGTATGGGCGGTCTCTTTTTTTTTTGTGACTTAAGTGAATTTAAGCATGAATTTAAGTGAGGGAATTACATCCTAGAAGTATCTTATGTGTTTCTAAATTTGTTTATGATATTATTATTATTATAATATGATTTTTAAATGAAAAGATACATATTTCAGTAAAGTCCTTTTTCAGGATTTTTATGCATAAGCCATACTTAGTACATGTGGTTGTACTAAATCCATGATTTTATCTATCTATATAGTTCTTGGTAGGTGAGGAGCTTTGAGAAGTGAAACCTTGGACTTAGAAGATCATTCAGGATAAGTTGAAGTATGTCCTTACTTGACTTGAGGGAATATATGTCTTTTATGTTTCTTATTGAAGTATTGTAATAGACTAAGTATTTCGATATTCATATTTTGAAGTATGGGCCGTGTCCCAAGTATTCTTGTGTCTTAAGATGATGAGATTGAGACTTAGTATTTCCTATTACTTTTATATGAAAGAGATTTTGAAGACTATATTATGTTTATTAAAAGTTTTAATTCCACACTACTTTTCACTATGTATATAAAATGAATGATATGAAAGAGGCTTGTCTAAGAACTCTGAGAGTTCGACGACGCCGTGCCACAATCCGAGATTGTGCCCTAACTTATAGGGTAGGGTTTCGGGTTGTGACAGAATCTATTTGGATAGTGGTTGATATATTAACTACATTAGAGCCTTTTATTCAAATAAGAATAAATTATAATGTTGAACAATTGGCTATGGTTTATGTAAAAAAGATAGCGAGGTTGAACGGGGTGCCCGTTTCTGTCATTTAAGATTGTGGTACTCAATTCACCTCTATGTTTTGGTGGAAAGTACATGATGAATTGGGAACATAACTTAATTTTAGTACAACCTTTCATCCACAGACGGAGGGCAGTCGGAGAGGAGTATTTAAGTGTTAAAAGACATGTTGAGGGAATGTGTGATCGATTTTGGAGGGCATTGGGATAAGTTCTTTCATTTGTATAAGTTTTCATATAATAATAGTTATCGCTCCAAAATTGATATGGCACCGTTTGAGACATTATAGGATGTAGATCACCCATAGGATGGTTCGAGGCTGGAGATGTGAAAACTTCAGGGGTTAAATTGGTGAAGGATGCTCAAGGTATTGTGAGGAGTGTTCAAGCTAAGCTTCTAGCTGCCCAAAGTAGACAAAAGAAGTATGGTGATAATAATGTAATGGATGTGACATTTAATACTTGCGAGAATGTTCATAAGGAATGACCCATGAAAGGGTTGATGAGATTTTGCAAAAAAGGCAAGCTAAGTTTACGATACATTGGTCCCTTTGAGGTTCTTTAATGTGTAGGGTTCGTGGCCTATGGATTGTCTTTGCCTCCAAACCTATTGGGAGTGCATATGGTATTTGATGTGTCTATGTTGAAGAGATATCATGGTGACAGAGACTATATCATTAAGTGGGACTCAATTATGCTAGACAAGGACTTTTAATATGAGGAGAAACCAATTGCAATTCTTGATCGTGATGCATGTAAGATGTGAACCAAGGATATTAAGTCAGTAAAGGTTCAATGGGAGTATCGTTTATTTTAGGAAGCTACTTGGGAAACCGAGAAGGACATGTTAGACAAGTATCCCCATTATTCGTCGATTTTGTACTACACCATTATTTTCTTATCCTATTTTACTGAACTTTGTCACCGGGGACGAGGATGGGTTAATTGATATCGATTGTGATTATCGGGTTCCATCATTTAAGAAAATCCAATGGGGAAAAATTTAGGTTCAAAATACTTTTTTTGTAGTAAATTAGAATTTCCCAACCCAGTCCTTACTTTGAAGAAATCGGGGTCTGGGAGCTCTAGGGAAATATGGTAGCAATTGAGTGATCTAATTATGAATTTGATTATATGAGTAGATAGATAATTCATTAAGGAACCTCTACGACTTTACAAAGTTTAATTCAGGTGAATAGAATTCCTAGAATTGATCTTAGTATGAACGAGTAGTTTCTCAATGTCATTAGTGGAAGGTAGGTTGTGAAATGGGGTCTTGGAATTATTAAATTTTCTCACTTTTTCCGTGCAAGCCGCTGAGGTGACATTTATATTGCCAAGGTGGGCCATGGTAGGGGCGGTGAATTTAATGTAGGTAGGAGGAAAACGCGACTTGAAGTCAAAAATAAACTCATAAAATGATTTATTCCGCAATTATCAAACTTGAGAGCTAATGAAGAACCCATGGCTTTCCTTGATAGTTTTTCACAATTCTTGAGGTTAAAGGTTGAAACAAGAAAAAGACAACCTAGTACCTAACCTAGGATGGTTCAAAGGATTGGTTATGGTCCTAACGACTCAAGGGTACTTTAGTAATTACCTTATATCACCTAATTTAATAAATTAGAAATTTAATTAATTTATTTAAATGATCAAAACGAAATCCTTACACTAACCTAGTATAATTCAAGAAACATCCTAGTACTTAACCTAGGATGGTCCTAAAGGGTTGATTATAGTTCCAATGACTTAGGAGTACTTTAGTACTTACCATAGGTCCTTAAATTAATTATATTAAAGATTTAATTAAGTAATATAAATTCAAAATTTTGGCCAAAACCATAGTCAACACCAAAATTCCAAATTTTGGGTCAAGTCAACATTCTCCTATGTTTAGTCAACTAAGGAGGGGCTTTTTAGTAATTAGTTAATTCATATATTTAAGTAACTTATTAAACCATAATTTTAATGATTCAAGATAAGTTATTAAGACTAAAAATCATGTACAAACTCATAGACAAAAAGGATGCAAAAACAGTAAGCAACGAATGCAGGAAAAAGGCAGAAGAATTATATATTTCTCTAGGGAGATTTCAAGGTTTCTTCAAGGTTTTAGTTCATGGTGGTCTTCGTAGATTAAGTTCTACATAAGGTATGAGTTTCTCTCCTTGTCTTCTTTCTCCAAGAGAACTTTCTTTTGAATGATTCAAAGATCTTGAAAACTAGGGTTGTTTCCCGTTGTTCTTGTCGAACTCCTTTCCCTAGTATCCTTGTTACGATTTCAATGATGAATAGGTTAAAAATCATGTTGTTGGTATGTGGTGCTGAATGATCTTAATGTGTATGTTTTTTGATTAAATAATGATTGAATGAACCTATTAATTGGACTCGTTTGATGCTAAGTGTTATTATATGAATTAAAAGAATGGTACTATGTTAAAGATATGTCCTAAAATATTATGTATGAAGATATTACGCTCTGTTGTGCATACTTGCTGTTAATATGACGTTATGAAGATGTTAAAGTCATAAATGTTAATATGATGTTGTCCATTATGACTTAAAAACGTTACTGTAAAGTCATGAACTAAAATTGGATTAACAAGGCCACTATGAAATCATATCTTGAATGAATTGACTATCTAGTTGCAATGAAATTGTCTAATTCTATTTGTCAAAATGAATATATGCTAATGGCTAGAAACTTATGTAAATGATTAAAATATTGGCTAAGGGTTCATACATATGAAAAATTAAAAACGAACATACGTAAAATTGGCTTATGCCAATAAGACTGAATTTGCTAGTCTCACATCCCAAATCTTGAGCCAATACTAATCATATGCTAAATCTTGTGTAATTAGAGTATCAAATGATAATAAAAGCACTTCTAAATTAATATCAATGAATCCATAACCAAGGGAATGACACTCATTGAGACAACTCCCAACATGCTCTAAAAGAATGACATATGAACTCATGAAACTCATTCAATGAAGTGTTCATCGTCGATAAACGATGATATGAATCTACTACACTAAATTAACTAAGTAACGTGATTTATAACATAAATAAAGGGGTTTAAAGTAAGTAAGTGACCATAATGAGGTGTTAAGGAAGTGAGACAAGTCTTACTTACACCTAAGCTGCTATGTTAAAAGAATACTCACGTATGAAGGTGTTAGAAGGTATGAGCCAGTCTCATTAACACCAAAGGATGATAATTAAGGAAAAATCACATTTCATCAATGTAAAGTAAGGATGAACAGTCATCAATTGAGTAAGTAAATCTCAATCTAGAAGCAAGCCTCCCTAATGCTTGAGTCAACACTAGAAGATAAAGAAAAATTAACATTCACGTAAATGAGTGAGTAATTATGAAAAGCAAATGTGCTAATTTTAATGAATGTGGTGACAACATGATAAGAGGCTAATGTGAAATATGAGAGCAATCTCAAATGAGCATAAGTAAATGTTAACAAAACATACTTACCTATAAGAGTGAAAAGCTAAAGAAGAGACCAGTCTCTATGAACGCTCTAGCGAAAGTCTTGAAATTAATGTATACTTAATACTAATGATGAGATGAGAAATAATCTATCTAGCTATGATGTCCTCATACTAGAAGCCACATTCCATGACGTATGAGTTGAATATAATGGAACTTTATACTGAGCATTGATAGGTTAGCTATGAGCGGTGATGCCTTCTTTCGGGAAGGGCGGAGGTTCACGTAACTCTCATGAGATGAGACTGTCCCGCATGCCGGGTATGGGTCTTCTTATATCTCCTAGTCTTTGAAACTATGCTGCCAATATAGGGATCTGGCGGGCTTTAATTCCCATGTACGCTAGCATGTTTTGGGTCACTTTGACCGGTGATTCCACCTCTTTTCGTGTGGGGGAGACACTAGATTTCATGATGCTCACATGATCTATGTCGGTTAAGGTTAAAGTTCCCAAACAAAGAAAGAGGCCAGCCTCAAAGCATGAAAGATAATGAAATGAACTATACCGAAGGTGTTTGTGCAAGACAATCAGGAGGTGAAATCTGATTCAAGTAATGACATTAAGTGATTCTTGGTCATTGCACTTCATGATCCCGATGAGAGTCTTAAACTTCATCATAGGTATAGCTGATGTTTACATCAGCCTACGAATGAATAAAATGAATAATATGAAGTACGAATGAATGAAATGAATAATGTGAAGTACGAATGAATGAACGAACCAGACTCTGTGTTTGCTAAAGAATGCCCTTGGGTTAAGGTCCCACATGTTGAGCCCTCACTTGAGATGTCTTAATATTACATCAATGATTCCAAAGTCTCGTGTATATGAAATTTATAATATATAAAACATGAAAGTAATGAAATCAATAGCATGATCAATAGAGAATTGCTTATGAAAGGTAATGAATATATAGTGTAAAGAATGACTCACTATAAGGTAGGAAAATCATTCCTTAGTCCTTGGATTACTTACTTGATTCATTGTGGGTATGAGGCTACAATGAATCATTGCACTTGTAAGTAAAACTTAAGATCAAAAGAATTATTGAACTACACAACAACAAGAAAAAAAATACTGAAAAATAAACTAAGGCTTGTACCAATATTGGAGTATGAATAGATGCCTTAAGATATATAAACAGGGTATATAATCAATTTATGGGAATAACCATTAAAGATTGGCTTATAAATACATTCATACCCACTTTAAAAATGAAATATTTATCTTGTACGTAAGGTAGCCAATAATGGAGCATAGATTATGAATCAACTAAAGAATGGTCATAGCCAATAAATATTGGCATAGATGTATAATCATACCCAAAGGAAATAAGAATGAAGAATCTAAAGTAGAGTAGCCAAATCATTTCCTTCGTGTTGTGAATTGCTTACTCGATTCATTGTAGGTATTGGACTAAAATAAACCATTACACTTATAATTGAAATATAAGATTAAAGGAGATAATTGAACTATATAACAATAAGAAGAAACAGACTGAAAAGTAATCAAAGTGTCAAAAATAGTGCTCTCGAGTTTGGATTATCAAATTTCCAAATCTTCCCTCAAATTGTTCTAAAATTTTGTGGATGATACTAATGTTTTGTAATCATATATAAAATAAGTTGTGTGATTTGAATGAATTAAAATACATCATATTCATACCACAATTCACATGTAACGATTTAGGAAAGTCTAGTCACTAGACTTTCCCGAAATAGCATGTTGTTTAGGAAGAGCTTTCTTTGATCATGCATAGTCTTATGTGTATGTGTGAATACACCCATACTTAGTACAAGTGGTTTACTAACCCGTACTATTTACTATTTCATAGAAGCAGGTAAAGGGACAGATTGATGACTCTTGCAACGGTTTGGACATCAGCGTTTCTCCAGACCATTTGGTAGGTCCTCTTGATTTCGAGGATGCTACGGTTTAGTCCAGCCTTAATTTTAGAAAAATCTAACGGATGTTGTCCCTAGCATTTTTTCGTACTTTCATTTAGAAGATTTTGTAATAAGACCGTGTTTGGCAAACGTATTTATGATATATTCTTATTACATTTCAAATTGATTCTTATGATAAATGGTTGTTATATTTATGTTTCGTTTAGTATATGACTAATTCATGAAATAACTATATGAATTCTATGTATACTTCATACGTTTAAAAGTTTTAAATTTTCCGCTAAAAAGATAAGGCTTGTCTACGACCTCTGAGAGGTCAACGATGCCTATTGCAATTCGGATTCCAGAATCCGGGTCGTGACATGTATCTCTTGATTAATGTATATATATGATTATGAATATGTGATGTCTTGATTTAGGGTTTTAGAATTCTTAGTCTTGAATGTATGAATGACATGTGACTTTAAAAGACGTTATGAGAGTCTCTTATGTGCAAACCTTGACTTAAGGGTAAGGTTAAGATTGATTGAAGTGTAAGCCGTAATGGTATCCTTCAAAGTAAAGAAATGATGGACTTAAGGTAAGTTGGCTGGAACGACATCATACTAATCCTTAGGAAAGTCATCATGAGCTTCTTGTTGCCATTGTGAGTTAGCCCTAGTGGACCTTCCTTGGTAGGGTAAATGTGATTGGGTTATTAACTTGTTATGGAACCCTCTTATGTGAACCTAATGTATGAATTACTCTATGAGAACGAAGGCTAGCACCGAGTGAGTATGGTAAGGGAAGTAGTTCTAGTTATGTATAAGACTAGAATACAAAGAAGCCCTTCATATTCCTTAACCATGTGTCTACATAGAATGTGACTAAGCCTACCGTTGGTAAGTATAACAACCTCATCAGAGTAAGATAGAATTCCAGATTCCATGTATTGATATCATGGTCTATGTCGGTTATTGCCTATTCTCATCATATGGAATAGTATTTGAGGAGTTTGTGGAGTTTAGGTGGTGGTATTGGACGCTATCTAGACATTGCACAATAGACTTTGAAGGTGTTATTTGGAGTTCCAAGGTCTTGTCCAAGACCATTATTTGAATGTCCTTTATGTGATGTATAAGTCTTAATGAACTAATGAACTAATGACTTATGTTAAGGAGTATGAAAATAAATGAGTACCTAGTCTAAAGTGACTTAAGGATTCCTTAGCTAAAGTGTGGAGAGGGCATAAGAGATGATCTATTCATGTCTTATCTTTGAAAGTCTTGAGGATGAACCTAGTTAGGGAAGCTGGTTGATTTTATGGACATGATCTAAGCCTTAGGTAGTCTTAAGGATTATTTAGGTAATCTTGAAGAGGTCACTGTGGACGTTATCTTCTTGATTTACTCAAGCAGGTCTTTTGATATCCTTTGGGAAGAGAATGTCATATCATCTGTGTTGGTGATTTATGTGAGAATGATTCTATCTTAGGGAGCCTATTGGATCTCTTAAGTGTGTTTGTAAGTGTTTGTATAGGCAGTCGCTTCACAACTCACTCAAGTGAGACTTAGAGTTCACCTTTGGTAGAAGAATCTTACCTTGATGTTTATGATTGCTTTGTAAGTATGTATATGACTCATTATAGGTAATCTTAAGGGTTGTTTAGGCACATATAGAGATGGTGTATGGGCGGTCTCATTTTTGTGACTTAAGTGAATCTTAGCATGACTTTAAGTGAGGAAATTACATCCTAGAAGTATCTTATGTGTTTCTAAATTTATTTATGATATTATTATTATTGTTATAATATGATTTTTAGATGAAAAGATACATATTTCAATGAAGTCCATTTTCTGGATTTTTATGCATAAGCCATACTTAGTACATGTGGTTGTACTAAATCCATGCTTTTATCTATCTATATAGTTCTTGGTAGGTGAGGAGCTTTGAGAAGTGAAGACTTGGACTTAGAAGATCGTTCAAGATAAGTTGAAGTATGTCCTCACTTGACTCGAGGAAATATATGTCTTTTATATTTCTTATTGAAGTATTGTTATAGACTAAGTATTTCGATATTCGTATTTTGAAGTATGGGCCGTGTCCCAAGTATTCTTGTGTCTTAAGATGATGAGATTGAGACTTAGTATTTCTTATTACTTTTATATGAAAGAGATTTTGAAGACTATATTATGTTTGTTAAAAGTTTTAATTCCACACTACTTTTCACTATGTATATAAAATGAATGATATGAAAGAGGCTTGTCTAAGAACTCTGAGAGTTCGACGACGCCGTGCCACAATCCGAGATTGTGCCCTAACTTATAGGGTAGGGTTTAGGGTTGTGACAGAATCTATTTGGATAGTGGTTGATATATTAACTACATTAGACTCTTTTATTCAAAAAAGAATAAATTATAATGTTGAACAATTGGCTAAGGTTTATGTGAAAAAGATAGCGAGGTTGAACGGGGTGCCCGTTTCTGTCATTTAATATTGTGTTTGTCAATTCACCTCTATGTTTTGGTGGAAAGTACATGATGAATTTGGCAAATAACTTAATTTTAGTACAACCTTTCATCCACAGACGGAGGACAGTCGGAGAGGAGTATTTAAGTGTTAAAAGACATGTTGAGGGAATGTGTGATCGATTTTGGAGGGCATTGGGATAAGTTCTTACATTTGTATAAGTCTTCATATAATAATAGTTATCCCTCCAAAATTGATATGGCACCGTTTGAGGCATTATAGGATGTAGATCACCCATAGGATGGTTTGAGGCTGGAGATGTGAAAACTTCAGGGGTTAAATTGGTGAAGGATGCTTAAGGTATTGTGAGGAGTGTTCAAGCTAAGCTTCTAGCTGCCCAAAGTAGACAAAAGAAGTATGGTGATAATAATGTAAGGGATGTGACATTTAATACTTGCGAGAATGTTCATAAGTAATGACCCATGAAAGGGTTGATGAGATTTCGCAATA
The DNA here is from genome assembly GCA_027704765.1 of Solanum habrochaites. NCBI lineage: Eukaryota > Viridiplantae > Streptophyta > Magnoliopsida > Solanales > Solanaceae > Solanum > Solanum habrochaites. Next base: position 7,664,638 of record JAKWJA010002494.1, on the reverse strand, counting down.
AAGGGAAGCTAAGTTTACGATACATTGGTCCCTTTGAGGTTCTTTAATGTGTAGGGCTCGTGGCCTATGGATTGGCTTTTCCTCCAAACCTATTGGGGGTGCATATGGTATTTGATGTGTCTATGTTGAAGAGATATCATGGTGACAGAGACTATATCATTAAGTGGGACTCAATTATGCTAGACAAGGACCTTTAATATGAGGAGAAACCAATTACAATTCTTGATCGTGATGTGTGTAAGATGTGAACCAAGGAGATTAAGTCTGTAAAGGTTCAATGGGAGTATCATTTAGTTTAGGAAGCTACTTGGCAACCGAGAAGGACATGTTAGACATGTATCCCCACTATTCGTCGATTTTGTACTACACCATTATTTCCTTATCCTATTTTACCGAACTTTGTCACTCGGGGACGAGGATGGGTTAATTGATATCAATTGTGATTATCGGGTTCCATCATTTACTAAAATCCAATGGGGAAAAATTTAGGTTCAAAATACTTTTTTGTAGTAAATTAGAATTTCCCAACCCAGTCCTGACTTTGAAGAAATCGAGGTCCGGGAGCTTTAGGGAAATATTGTAGCAATTGAGTTATTTAATTATGAATTTGATCATATGAGTAGATAGATAATTCATTAAGGAACCTCTACGAATTTACAAAATTTAATTCAGGTGAATAGAACTCCTAGAATTGATCTTAGCATGAACGAGTAGTTTCTCAATGTCATTAGTGGAAGGTAGGTTGTGAAATGGGGTCTTGGAATTATTAAATTTTCTCACTTGTTCCGTGCAAGCCGCTGAGGTGGCATATATATTGCCAGGGTGGGGCCGATGTAACAGGGTAGGTGTTGCCATGGTAGGAGAAACGCGACTTGAAGTCATAAATAAACTCCAAAAATGATTTATTCCGCAATTATCAAACGTGAGAGGTAATGAAGAACCCATGGCTTTCCTTGATAATTTTTCACAATTCTTGAGGCTAAAGGTTGATTTTGACTTTCGTTTTTTTTTCTCGATCCGTAAAACTTAATCTAATGGGTAATTCTCGATGGGGAGGAGTTCTGATTTTTTTATTATGATGGGAAAATCCCTAACTTGGATATTGAGATCATGGGTATTATTTAGGGTTTATAAAATTGTCAATAATTTGGTTATTAATTATATTTTATTGATTCCCATGTTTTATTGATCGTTTGTAGGCCAAGAACAAGTGGAACAAATTTGAAAAGGGAAGAGCGTTAATGCAAAAGAATGTACTGAATATGTAAGGCATATTACAACCATATTTAAAATGAGAGCTCAAGTGAAACCAAATACAAATTGATAAGGATTTGAGACCACCTTTGCTTATACTTTGGAATCATATATGGTACATTCGTTTCTTTGCTTTATACGTGCTAAGTCTTTATAAGGCATATGATTATATTGACCAAATGATCATAAGTAGAAGAGGATGATTCATGCTAGACGTTTTAACCCCTGAGATGTTGTCCTCATAATTCCACAAATTATGATCGGTCCATACTAGGATTTCACTCTTAAGCTCTCACCCTTTTATGCAAATTGGGATCGGCCAATGCCAGGATTTATGCATGAGCTTCAACCCTTATATATCAAAAGGGATCGACCCATGGTAGGTATTTGCCCCTACGCTTCCACCCGTAATTACATAGATTGCTTCACTTAGTTTCTTAAATTTTTGAGATTGTTGTTTTGATGTTCATAACTCTTTTGAGATTGTTCTTTGGATAATCATAACTCCTTTGAAATTGTTATTTTGATGATCACTATATCTTTCGAGATTATTATTTTGGTTGTCATAATCATTGTTGTGATTTGGAACTATGGACCAGTAGTAGAAGGCATATGAATATGGAGTTACAATAATAACACTGTTATGAGGAGCAAATGTGACACCGATGTAATACTTAGGAGCTTATATGACTCAGTAAACATTTTGACATCTCAAATTGAAGCACATCAAGTAAAGACATGTAACATTCAACCAAGAGATTTAAACATGTATAATAGCCAAATACTCACTAACTAATATTAAATACAAGTTATACATGAACGTGGAACCAAGGGAGAACATGGACATATTCAACTTAAGGACAGATTCATATTCCAAGTAAGTATATAAAAATGTACAATAGAGAAAGTAGGGATCTTGTGAGATTATAACATTATAGTCTAACACATCAGAGTGATGAAAACCAATAAAGGAAGGATATTAACGTGTGAAAAAATGACATATATGATGGAATAGACAATCGAGACAAGTTTGCAAGATATGAGTAGATTGCACATTCAACATATAAACATATGTACCATGTGTAATCTAGGATCATTTTGATTTATGTAAAGGTAATATATTCCAAGGGAACTTTGAAGATGAAACAAGTTTAAGAATTGCATGCTAATACTATGTATAGTAAGCACATACCTTTAGTAATAACCTTATATTAGAGTAGTCACATTAATACTCTAAGGAGTAGGGACCAATCACTACCAATGACACTTACAAATCTTACTTTGTATTACAAGTTTTGGATTCATACCAAAGAAATAGGAAAACGAATAGCCTTAAATACCTAATGTACAATTCAAAAGTATGACTTGATCTTTTTCTCTTCAGATTACTAATCTACAACAAAATAAGTTGTAAGACCAGTATTAGCATCTAATCAAACAATTTGAACTACTTGATCTTACCGAAATAGCAAACAAGCAATAAGCATGCAATTAATCTAGCCAATATTTTCTTTCCTTCCATTTCCCTTTAGGCACGTCCATATTCTATACAACCTTCGTATCAGGTCCTTCCCAAAACACCCTACAATATTTAATTCCTTTGACATGTACATACGTTCTCCACACCTCCAGTTTCATCCATTATCATAACATAAATAAAACAACCCTTAATGATAATAATATAACAAGCAATGTGAATCACATTTCTGATCATCCTCACTTGAAGACCTAAGATTACTTTTAAAGTGCTCAAACATGCTCATAACTAAATTTAAAGGGAACTCCCCTCCATGACTGTACCAACATGTACTAACAACCAAAACATCCTCCCCAATATTACACAATGTAAGAGGACAAATTTCCAACTTACTAACACATACTAAATGTCCTAATTGACTCAAGCACAAGAAGGACAAAATTGCAGTATCTTACCTTCCTAGAAAGAACTACCACTTGCTAAGAGTTGGACTATTCAAGGTAAAGGTTGTCCTCCTTAAGATGTATTAACTTATACCTTTTAAAAGCTTGAAATCCATAATATTCAAGAACCCTAATGGTATTTAATGGTTGCTTCATGGATCTAAGATAGACAAAGTGAAAGCTCTAGAAACCAGATGTTTTTTCAAAGTAACAATGGTTGAAAAAATCTGATATCAATCCCTTTAAAAGGAATTTGTTTTGGCCGACTTTCTCACTTATTTTTTGTCATAATTTATCAAGTAGGTGATCAACCTACTTTGACTTTTCACTTGGGCCTTTTTGGACTTAAGCATATTGGGCCTTGACTATCCATTTTCTACTTATTCTTCTATTCAACTTGGGCAAGATTAACGCAAGTAGGTGGTAATGTACTTGGCCTAATAACGTGGTCCTAAAAAGTCTTAGTAGGTGATGCAACTACTCAGTGCATTGGTCTGGTCAACAAGTCAAAGTAGCTGATGCACCTACTTGTCACTTACTTTCTTAAGTGTAGTCAAGAAAGCACCTCAATATATTATTTCATTTCTAGACTTTGATATATTTAACTTAACATAAAACTTATATACCATATGTCACTTCAAACTTTAGACTGAAATAGCAACTTATGAACTCAAGTTTAAATACTTGCATCAATGTCAACTGAATAGGGTCGCATCAAAATCTATGGACAGTCCACTGTAAACCTATTTTATTGTCACTAATTGCATAGAAAACCGAAATCATAACTACACCACACGAAAATTAATAAGAATCATATAAAGAGAACTAGTACACGTTGAATACGAAATGTTACGATAATAGGAACTAGAAAAAAAATTAAAGATGAATTACTTGATCAATAGCTTAACTACAATTTTTCTGATCCAAATGGATCCTTCCTTTGTTGTGTTTGGAATAATTGAAGGGCAATCTCAAACTCTTATTTACATTAACAAGTAAAATTAGAAAGATAATAAAAAATGTATAATTAAATCTAGATATACTACAATTTTATATTAGATAGACTAGAAAAATATGGGCCCACCTTGAATTGTTTCCAACTTAATTAGATAAAAAAGATAATAATCAAAATTCTTATCTAGGATTTATGTGATTTTAAAAGTCAAAGTATCAATAACTTTTACTTACATTCTATATATGTATTAAAAATTAGGGTGAAAATTAACTGAAGCAACTTTAGAATAGTAAAAAATATTATAAATTTATTGAATGAGTGGATTGTCCATTGAGTTAATAGATGAATAACTATTTATATTCCTTAGGTTCTATTAACCTTTTTGGATAAAAATGTACTTGTTTATTATGATACTTAATATGATTACTTTTGGAGTGATTTCTTAACCTATAAATAGGGTTGTTCTTTCACAACTATACAGTGAAATGAGAGAAGAAGACATTTGAATAAGATGATCTCTACACTCTACTTCTTATATATCTTTGTCTATATTATTTTCAGTATATTACTTATGTTTTATAATACGTTATCAGCACGAGAATATAACCAATTCCGATTGAGTTTTAGGTTTTTTTCTTTAGCTCATGTTCTGGTTGATCTCGTTATGAGAATCAAGAAGGAAAAATGATAAATACGAAATCAAGGTATTATATGCATAAGCCAGGTATTTAGTTTGTAAAATCCGTTTATCATTTAGAATACAATTGTGTTAGGTCACTGATATTGACCAGGAACCAAAACATATACTATTGCTAATTGAATATAACATGCTCTACGAAATTCCTTGAATGGAAGAAGGTATAATGTTTTGGCAGCATGGGTTTGAGTATTAGATTTTATGAATTTTATTTCAATGTTGTGAAAGACTCAAAGAGTGAGTCATGTATACTTTGGTCTATTACACCATTGGTTGAGGATAAGATGGTGGATTCAAGTCTCATCGCACGAAAAGTATAAGACATTCAGTTATAATTCAGATGCACGATAGTGAAAAATTTCTGAGGGTAAGACGGAAGATTAATGTTCTATCGCACCAAGAAGGCAAGACATCAATATGAGTTTTTGATGCATCATGAGATAATAATTGAGTTCGAGTCCCATAGAATTATGACAAAACATGCCTTGTGTGGGTAAGACATTGAGTTTGAGTCAATGCACCATAGTGATGATATAATGATAATTAAGACTTTGATGAAAAGTCATGAAATTTGTCCCAATGTATTTGCTCAATTCCCTAAAGTGAATGTGGTAGCAATATATAATAAGTTTGAAATCCACCCAATTGCGTAGTAGCACTGAATAATATGTCTTAAAGAATATAAATGATTAAATGTATGAATAAGGGCGTGGAGAGACATAATTAAAATAGTCATAATTGTGATAATTATGAAAGGAATAACATTATTGGTTCTCTAAATAAACTTTTAAAATGTGAAGATAATTCTTATCATCATATGATATAAAATGTCATTGGACCTGTGTTCGTTGTGCGACCTAATAAAATAAAAGCTATCCATCAAAATAAAGGAAGATAAATTTGTGGTACATTTGACCTTTCAAAGTTATGTGATGTGAGATATGCAAAACTGACAAAATATTATAGGCATGACAATGTGCTTATAATGCAAATTTATGAAGCACATATAAATGATTAGTCCATTTCTTGAATAGAACGTGGCATATGATAAGCATCGTGAGTATTTGATCATTCTGAAAAAGATGAGTCAAGATGTGATAAAATTATTATGGGTTGGATATATGTCACCACTCACCTCTAGGCTCTTGGGGAGGTTTGAGAAAAATGATATATACCACAACTCACATTTATTGAAGGTTTGAGAAAAATAAAGATCAGTTGACATGACCGGTTGACCATTCCGGTCTAATATGATGCAAAAGTAATTGAGAATTCACGTAGTTTATATGTTAAAAAAAAAATTCTTCAAGAATCTCTTGTATTGCTTATTCTCATAATAAAATTATTATTGTACCACCTAAGGTTGTGATTTTATTCACTAAAATTATTTGGAATATATCAAAAAGGTGAATATTGGCCCGTTACCTGCCATGTGGACCGTCCTCGTACAACTTTATAATAAGTTACATCTATTAAATTGTAACATTGCTTTGTTTTAAACTTACAAATTGGGTTTTGTAAGGTTGTTTGCTCGAATTTCTAAATTAAGAACACAAGTTCAAAATATGAAATTATATTGATAATTCTGGTTGATTTATAATAGAAATTGTATGTCACCGATTATAGCTTAACTATGGATGTGAGAGAAAAACTCTCAAATATGATTTGGTATGAGATAAATTTATTTAATATGTAGCAGCACATTATGCATTAATCCAACAAGGTTTTCCCATCATTATTGATTTAGGTTAGGAACCAAATAATTTTCATCTAAAGTTTGAATGTGCGGTTATGATTTTAATTGCTCCACCACGCACAAAGATGAATTTCCAAATAAGGTTGGGATAAATGGTAGGTTTCTAACATTAGGGGGAGAGATGATTGACAACTGAAAATCATTTATGAGATTAATTGTGAATTATCTATATCCTCGTTAAAAGAATAAAGTGAACTTAAAGTTCACAAGATAATTCATTTGCATAATGTTGAAAATTAATTACAGATGAATTTGTGACCCTATGTTATACTTCGAAAACATATTCTCCAATGAGAAGTACTTAAAGGACAGAGTCTATGTTACACTTGAAGCGTGATAGACCAATCAATTCCAGATGAATAAAACTTCTCAAGGAAGGAAATGAGTAAATGATCAAGATTATCATGATGATGAGGCAAGTGCTTTAAATGGAGCACGTTGGCATAACGCTTAATAAAAACCTTAGCATAAGTTTAGGTACCTAAATGATGATATATGAAGAGATCTCGATAAGATATTTCATATTGGAATCGATATCGAATAATCTTCAACGGTATCTTTGATATGAAGAAGCCCTCGATGCTACAGATCTTGACGAGCATCTTGAATTCAAAATTGTCATATAGTGTGTACAGATAAATGATTGGCCAAATAAAATGCGCAATTCAAATATGTTATGTTTCATTTTAAAAAGTTATGTGTTGGACTTATAGTACATGGATTAAGATATAATGTTAATGGGCTACAATAAATCGTCGTGCGAAAGTATAACCGTAAAATATTAAGTACCGTATATGCCTCGGGCATATAAAGATTTTTGCAAAAGTTCTAATGCTATTACATTGAGAGATTACTCTCTCGTGGCAGATGCAATGAGGCTTGTTTAAGTCTGGCAATAGGTGAAATATTTGAATATGTATAATGAATGTTTGTCATGTCTAGCTAGACGATGAAGGTATGAAAATTCTTCAAATATTTTAAAGGTCTTAAAGTAATTTCATTGAGTACCCTAATAATTGTGATATTGCTTTATATAAAGAAAGATGTATTTCGATCTCATGAAAATGATTGTATAATATCATGTATAAGTGCAATTGGTGCACATGCATATTATTTATTATGCAAATAGCGAGAATTATGTCATTCGTTTGGGTATTCCAGTCACATTGTATGAAGATAATGTTGTATGTATAGCTCAATTGAAAAGAGGATACATCAAAGGAGACTGGAAAAAACATATGTCACCGAAGTTATTTTTCACACAAGATCTTCAACAAAATGGTGAGATAGAAATTCATCAATTTTTTTAAAGTGATAATCTTGTGGATTTATTCACTAAGACATTACGAACATCAACATTTGAGAAGTTGATATACAAGACTGGAATGTGGAGCCTCTGAGATATCAAGTGAAGTTTTCATCAGGGGAGTGAAATACGCATTATATTCTTTTCCTTAACTATGGTTTTGTCCCAAGTTGGGTTTTCCTGGCAAGGTTTTTAATGAGGCAACATTCAAAGCGTATTATGAGATATGTATACTCTTTTCCTTCACTAAGTCTTTGCCCACTGAGTTTTTCCTAGTAATGTTTTAACGAGACAAAATTATCTATGGACATCCAAGGGGCAGTGTTATATATTCATTGAATGATTAGATTGTCCATTGAGTTAATACATGAATAATTATTCATATTCCATAGGTTCTATTAACCTTTTTGGATAAGAATGTATCTATTTATTATGATACTTAATATAGTCACTTTTGGAGTGATTTTTCAAGCTATAAATAGGGTTGTTCTTTCACCACTATAAAGTGAATGAGAGAAGAAGACATTTGAATAAGATGATCTCTACACTCTACTCCTCATATATCTTTGTATATACTATTTCGATATGTTATTTATATTTTATAACGATAAATAATATGTTAATAATAACTCTATATAGTAAAAGTTAATTTTGGATAGACCGAAAACAATTGGCCTAACTTTAAAGTCAAATTATTAAGTAACTAGTAAATTTACTCGTGCGAATTTAATTTGACGAAATTTGTTTATAAAATAATAATCTAAACCTATCAGTCATTAAAATTAAAACACTATATTATCTTATATACAATATTACGCGATAACAAAATGTAAAGGAAAATGAAACTTATTATGTCTTTTTTTTTTTTGAAATAAGGGTAACATATCTTATCATTTATTCTTAATATCATAAGTATAAATTAATGAATTTGAATATGCATACCAAGATTTGTAACCTAAGATACGGTGTCAGTGAGCCACTCAACACGAACCAAGTAGAAAAATATTTAATTGATAAAGGTAATTTGTCTTATCATTTCCCTTCATAACATATGTAGAACCAGTGGCGGAGCTAGAATATGGTATAAGGTGTGTCAAAATATAAAAAAATAAAATCGTATTAGACAAGGAGTGTCAATATGTAATATTAATATACATAAAAAATATTTTAAATCTAGCTACGCAACGTAATTTTTTGACGAAGGGGTGTCGATCGACACCCCTTCACTGCATGTGGCTCCACCACTGTGTAGTAATGACTATAAAATACTTATCAATATCTATAACATAAGCAATGGTGTTAGTGAGCTACTCAACAGGAACCAAGTAAACAAATATTTAGTTGTGAATAATAAGAAGAAAAGAAGAAAGGTTTAGGATTTTCGTTGTTTTAAAATGAGAGGAAATCTCTCTAATTATAAACAACAAAGGGTAACCTACACAAATGTTTATTGTGCCTTCTCGAAAAGGTAACAACTATTTGGAAAAGTTGCAATCCTTCGTAACGGTCACTACCTTTCATAAAAGTCACAACTTTTCACGAAAGTCGCAACTCTTCATAAAAGTCGCAACTTTTTGTAAAAGTCAAAACTTTACATAAAAGTCATAGCATTACATATAAGTCACAACTCTTCATAAGAATCACAATTTTTAATGAAAGGGAAAGGATAGTTTTGAAAATAAATAAATTAAAAGGAAATTCTTATTTGTGGGAGCTCCACGTAGGCATACCTAAGGTTTTATATATATATATATATCTATATATATATATATATATATATATATATATATATATATATATATATCTATATATATATAATATATATATATATATATATATATATCTATATATATATATATATATATATAGACTTTACATTATATTAGAAAATAAATATGAAAATACAATTAGATTTTGTATTTGTTTTAAAAACCTCAAGATGAAGATCTAGCCTCTTAGATGTGTTTAACATAGCTCAATAATTTTAATGCAATCTATATTTGCGTTAAATGTAGCATTATAATTTTGATGCATAACTCAATAACTTTGACAAAGATCTAACATCTAGCATCTACATGATAATTAAGATACTTTTATTTCCATATAATAAGGTTATAACATTTAGCATGTTTCCACTTAGACATTTCTATTAATTTTAGATGGTTTTTATGATTGCTCAAAAAATTGAAAAGTTGTATTCTAAACTGATTTTATATTTTAAAAGTTGTATTTCAAAAATTATTTTCTAACTATTGATTAAATTCATTATTCACTTTTATTTGTAACTTTTAATTTAAGAAAAAGTTGTATTTTAAGCTGATTTGTATTCCAAAAAATGTATTTTAAAAAATGTATTTTTTAAGTTGTCTAAAATTGTTGAACGAATTTGTATTCCAGTTAAATTTATACTTCAATCATTCAATAAATAAAACCATAAAAGTTCAATATAGAATAGAGATAACGTAACATCATCAAAATTATATTCAAAATAAATTTATATTTTAATAATCTAATAGATAATATCATCAAATTTGTCCAAACTAATTTGTATTCTGATTATTTAATATACAATATCACAACAATAAAATTGTAGTTGAATAAATTTTAAAAACCTACTCTTATGCTGCATCACTACTAATTTTGATGAATTATTTCAGATAATACAAGATCGATCATACCTTGAAAAACAAATGTGATTTTTTGACTTTATATTTCAATTAAATTTCTTTGATCAATCTTCGATTTCGAGTTTTGTAGGAACACCGATGATGAATTGCTTCTCTTTTGTATTTCAAAATTGCTTTCAAGATCTATAAATAATTTTAAAATTTTCAAGAAAAACGATGATGAACAAATAAATTTTTAATTTTCCAAGAAAAACAATGATGATCAGATACAATTTTGAATGTTATCCATGATGCACATAATTTTGATCTCTATGCAATTTTATATTTTTTAGGAGAGAAGGATGATGAACTTTTTTTTACAACTTATCCATGACTCTTGAAAAATAAAAATAAATTTTTTTACAGGAGATTTATCCATAAATGAGGATCAATCTACTTGACTTCTACGAAGAATGAGGATCATCAATGGAGAATTGATAATCGATAACAGGGTTTAAATAACAATTGTTTAATTCAAAAAAAAAATTATCCAACAAAAAGTGACAAATCAACAAAAACTTGAATTCAATTTTAATGGAGTTATTCGGAAATGGTGAAGGATGTTTGAAAGAACAAGAGAGAGATGACAGTTCATATTTTTTCGATTGTAACTTATTATAATTAGTGATTTAATCGATCATTACCTTTTTTGAAATATTTTCTCCCATTGTTATCTCCATTCTAATGTTAAAGATTTGTATTCTTTCTAATTAAATAAATTAAATATATATAAAAGTCAATCTTATAGCAAATCAAATTTTTTTCATTTTAAATAAATATTGAAATTGTTGACAGGAGATCCTATTAAATACTAAAATATTGCTGTTTTGAAAATTTTTCCTTTTTTATCTTCGTAATTTTATATTTCCTTTTGGGTTCACTTGGTCATACTATATAGATTTAAGATATGAAAAATAACATAAATGCACAATATAAGATATCACAATATCTAAATTTCCTTACCATTTTGAAGAATTAAAAAAAAAAAGAAAAATCCCCTTTTGGATACATCCACATCCCCCTCAAATACATCTTTATCCCCTGCACTCCCTCCTATTAAGTAAAGTATCATTTGCAATATATCATACAATCAATAAATGTATCTGAGAACAACGAAAAATTGATATTTTTTTTATAATTGGAGAAACTTTTGGAATAAAATATAACCAACTCCAAATGTATAAGATTTATGTAATTTATACTCTAAGATACAAATAAAATGGAGTATTTAGCTCCAAAATTTTATTTTATTTTAAAAAGAGTCCACTATATTATTGATAGAAATGGTAAGGTAATAATCAAAATCAACAAATTAAGATTAAATGATGTATGTGGATTTTGAAAATGGGTTGCTACTCCTTTTTCAAAAATAGTAAAATAATATTTTATATATTAAATTGTAGCACGCCATTATTTTGTTATGTTTTTTAAAAAATGAGTTTATAATTGACAAGCCAAGTTATTATTTTTCGGGTCAACCGTCAATGAAATGTTAGGTGATTATACAAGAGAGTATTTGTACACGTCATTTGAATTTTTTTAGACCAAACTTATAGGCCAAAGAGTCTTGAAGCAAAAGATAATAATATATAGCTTTTTGCATGAGAGATGAAATACTAGATTTTATTTTGTTAATGTTAAATTGCTGGACCTAAATGAAGGAAGGATTATAATATTACATTTCCAAGCAATTACTTCTAGTAGTTATGAAAACTGATTCACTTATCATGTAGAATGTTCTTGATGGGATTGGGAGATTTCGGGGAGCATTACTTTTGATGTGAGGTGCATAAAGACGCTCAGGAAAGCACGGAAAATTAGGGAATGAAACCTAATGGCAAATTTTTTTCACTAATGTGATTTTTGATTTTACACGCAAAATTACCTTTTCTTCATATAAGAAATTACCAACAAAGGAAAAATAAATACTTCATATGGACAAACAACAAATCTCAAGCATACGAACCAAGAGAGTTCATAACACTCAATACAATCAAGATGTTCAAAATGCAATACTCATCTAATAGAAAAGGATACAGACATGGATAATCACATAAAAGGAGCTATTCATGTATATAATGGTCAAATATGAACAATTCTTTCACAATTTGGTCAAGATTTCGCTGACGTGTGAATTGATCACCAGCCTATTGTGCTTATGAAAATTAAATATTGACTAGTGGTCTATGTTTATTAGTGGTATTCTCTCCCGGGGCTCAGCCTTTTTACAAAAATCACTAGTCAAATTATAGATATAAGGGAAAATACTGAAAAATCGTAGACGACATGAAAGATTTGAACTTGTAAATGGATAGTTCCCGACAGGCTTTCATTTCTCAATGCTAGAAGACGTCTTTGTTTATTCGGATTTCATGGCATGTGTGAGAATTCTAGGTGTCTTTTGTGAAATCTTAATTGAGCTTGAATGAAAGAAGTGTCTTTGAGTATTTGTCAATCAAATTATCTCACGCCGCCAACCATAATCCTTTCTTCTCCGATGAAATCACTATTGAAGAGCGAGCTTAAAAGATTTTGGTGTTTCTTAATTGATTGTTTGGTCTTTTGTTTGTGGGTGGGTGGGTGGGTGGGGGTGGGGGCAGGGGCTTCTGCCCATTTTATGTACATTTTTCGTTCTTATGATAAATTGCAAAAAATGATTAACTTAAGTGAAACTAAATCAATACGAATTGTAAGAACATGTGTTATGAATTTTGTTAACACTAAATGAATTAATAATTATGCATGATTTCATTTGTAAAAATAAATAAATGAATGTTAAATATCAAGAATGAAAATACAAAAATGAACTAAAAATTAAATGACCGACGACTACAGAAAAATTGTAAATATATTTCAAACAAAAAAGAATATTGACAAAACTAGATAGTTACATACCAAAGAAAATGATATCATAGAATTAATATTATTATCTTTGCAAGCATACAAAAATGAAGTTCATGATCATCATAATTTCTTTTTGTTCAAATGAGATAACTATTTTAACTATTTTTCATAACAAAAAAAAAATTGAATATTAAAGAACTAAATAACTAGCATTGCAACACATGTAGCTAAGTTATTTATACAAATTAAAGTTTAAAAAAATTCTAACAAAAGTAGCTAAGTTTCTAATATTTTTTCCTAATATTTATAAAAAAAATAGTATGTAACATTTATATTCATGTTAGTATTAGATATAGACAATGTTGAGTTTTCTGTTCATTTGCGACATGTTAGATTTTCTCATCTTTTTTTAAACATATAAATTGCATTTCTTAAGTGCAAACTATTGATATGTATATAGTAGAATGAAATGTGTATCATGGTGAACTAAATTGAACAAAAAATTATATTTTGAAATAACAATATATTGTATTACGTTAAATTTTTTATTGTTTTCATTTCCTTCATCTTTCATAGAAGTACTGATTCTCTAAACAAATTCTGATTTCGTAAAAGGAAATAAAGTTATTTATTATGTATTTATTATTAGATTTGTTTTAACATTAATTATATAATTATAAATATCATGAAAATGAAATATAAAAACGTTATGAATGATATTTAAAAGTAGAAATTGTCACGATCGAGCCTACACCCTGGGCAGGACTAGCGCTCGAGAACCATTGCTAGCCCCAAGCAAGCCCTTAACCTAGATTAACTTATAGTGGAAGACTTAAATAAAAATAAACAGTCTCAAAGGATAACTCATGCAATAACTTAAAGAAATATTAGACCAGGGGAAATGACAACTCAAAGTCTTACCATAAGCCATTAAAAATGAAAAGACTAAAGAAATATAACTATCCATATATGTAGCCTCTGATGAGTTCTCAAATTGGACTCATCTGGGGCATTATTATAATGTAAATAGTGACCTTGATTGTTTATTTTATCTTGATATTTGATAAAACTTCCTAAGTTTTAGATATTTGAGGATTTGGTAGGAGTATGGACACTTAGGCACAAAACAAAAGCAAAATAGAGAAAAATAGCTGAAGATGCAAAGGTGCGCATCGCCAAACACACTTGCGATCCGCCGTACAACGAAGTTCGGCCTTTGAGCCATGAAGGAAGTGGATCAAAAGACGAAAAAAAGGAGCAGTCGGCGCCTCGACGATATATTCCACAAAGCAGAAGATTTCCGCCCATCTATCCAAACATATAGACAATGAAGGCAACCTGCAAGAGGCAATGAACTAAAGGAAGGGAGGTTTACCGAATCACTCTGCGAGTCAAGACTAACTGCGCCAAAAGGATTCACCATCACAATTCTGAAGTCTATAAATATTGAAATCTTTTATTATTTATATTTAGAAAATTAGAGAGTGAAACATTACACATAAAATTTTGTTCTTAAGTTTTCTCTCATTTTTAGAGAGGGTTTTTATGGAAGCTTGAAGAATTAAGCTTTTCTTCCAATTTTGGAAGTGTGTCTTCTCCATTTAAATTCCTTTGCTACTTTTAAGATTTTATCTCTTATACCCACTTGGTTCCTTTATCATGTTAAGTATATTTGATTATTGTTTGACGTGTGCGTAAAAACTCCCATTTTGGGGGTGTGATTTAGCAATTATAGGTTGATTAATTTGTTGGGTCTTGCTTTTTTGTAGCTTAGATTGTATTTAAATGGTGATTTCACCTAATGGTTGTGGTTTAATATAATGGATTTGTATGTGCAAATACAAAACCATCCATGTGTTTTTGGCTTGCTCGAAAGAGTGGTTGCGAAACTAAGAACACTAGAATGATCTCCTAAGGACTGGGTCAACATGAGATTCAGCCCAAGAGGGTGATCCCTAGTCCCATATCCAAGAATTCCCATCGAAAGAGGGAGTGTGGATAAGGCCTAGGCTGGTTAGTTTAGATGAGTGGGTGTCCGAGAGAAACCCATTTGATATGGGGTAAGTTACCCAGGAAGGAACTTTTTTTCACCTAAAGATTAGCCTAGTCACATTGTTTTGGGAAATTATATACTGAAAGCATGTACCCACCACTTTTATCTTCACATATAGCATTCACACCCAAAGAAGTCTCTCCCATACTTGTTTATACTTTATTTTATTGCATTCTACTACTTGTGACAAAATCTCTTTCCGATATTTGATACTCTGCTGTCACAAATTAACTACTACTTTCACTACCGCTCCCTTAGGAGACGACCACACCCTTGGTTGGGTTACTAAACTATATTCGATTTGTAGACACTCAGACTACAGGCTAGTGTTGTTGATCAAGATAATTTCAAAAGAACCTAAAAGCATAAATCAGCCTCTAAAACAAAGAGGTATGTTGGGACAAAACTTCGATCATCCTAACAACTGACGTACTAACTAACTCTTAAAGCAAGAAGGTTCACCTATTGACTCGGAGTGCTCCACTGTATTAACAAGGCTTAAGATGTTGATCCTAGTTACATGTATATGTATCATAGTGATGCAGGGTAATGTCATCAGTACATTGAATGTACGAGCATGCAAGGGTAAAATTAAACGCGATATAAACTTGAAAGGAATATGAAAATAACACTTACCTTAGATTTACTCAACTCAAATGCAAAGTAAAACAACAATAAAGGTGCATCTTATACAAATCATTAAAAATAGTAGGTGACAACTCAATATATTAAAGAAATACAATAACAACTCAGTTTACATATAAAGTAAAATACTACTATGGGAGTTTCTCTAACCGACAACCATAACTATGAGCTAAGTGACGACCCACAATTCCTGAACTATCCTATATCTTTTCGTGACATAGAACACCTCAACTAAATTAACCCACTAGTCTATTGTAAAAAGCACTAAGGACTAAACTAGAAAGTATGACCCTTTCTTACGCACAGTGGCTACATGGTTTATGGACACTTTAATTATTATGAACTCGTCCCCATATCGGTGCTCAATACTAGTCCTAAAATAAAATTAGCTTATATGTTTTAAAAATGAAAACTCTTTCTCTGATTTGAGATAATTACTCAAAACTAACTAAAAGGATCTCTTGGAAATCGATATATCCTTTCTTGTTAAAATGTAAAAACTTTTCAAATCTTGCAAATACTTAGTTCCCCTATAATATTTTGAAGAAACTAACTTCATTATTACTCTTTACTCAACTCAAAACTCAATCCTTAAAAGAAAGTTAAAGCATTTGCAAAAAGACTTTTGGAAGACTCTATGAACTTCTCTTGATTTATCATTACTTTCCTTGAATTGAATTATGGATTCAAGACTTATAATATCATATTTATGATTGTTTTCATGATGTTTAGATGTACCTTATAATGTAAAATCAACTATAAAACATTGGTACATTTCTAGGAAACTCAAACAGAACAAAGTGGGAAAACGTGGAAGACCCGGCGTCCCTTGCGCTTTGAGTGAGTGGCACAGGGAGCGAGAGGGCATACTTTGGAAGCTGGGTTGGGGCGCACTGGCTGGCGTGGCGCCCCAGACCCTAAACTTCACAGGTCTTTTGGGGAACTCTGAGTGATGAGGCATCTTAGTCCTCTTCCAAAATTTTTGACGAATTATCTTGCTTATTTTTCAAATCTAAACCCTCTAGATTCAATTTGTTCTTTTCACAAGCACTTAGATTCGACTACATAACCAAAATATGTAAGAAATACACTAAAAACGACACCTAATATCATGAATTAAAATGAATAAACTTTTCAACAACTTTATCAACAAAAACTCACAAGAATTTAAACAAATTTCATCATGAACTCCTAATCTTTTCATTCAAGAACACAGTTACGCTAAATTCAATCATGATTGGATCTTGGATTAACTAACTCAATGCTATGCGATCTCACATACCTTGTAGGGATCATCCCTTGACGAAATCCACAAGAAACTCTTCTTGACTTGGTGATTCCTTGCTTCTTATCCAATTTTCTCCTCTTCTTTTCTCTTCTCGCAAAATCCTAACTCAATTTCAATAGCTTAAACTAAATCCAATTATTTAGACCCAAACATAATTGCAAAAAAGGAAATTAATTAATTGGGTATAAAAAAGAAACAAATACCCTTCCAAAATTCGATTTTAACTTTCCTTGTCTAGACAACCCAACTTCAAATGGACATATCTCACTCGTACAAATTCGGAATGGGGAAAACTCGGCTGCGTTGGAAAGATAATCCAAAGATCATTACTATGGTATCTGGGTAGAACACCTAACTCTTTATGAGTAAGGAGTAATGATCATTTGAAGTTGACCAAAAATCAAAACTTAACTTAACTCAACAAATTTTCCAAAATTTTTCATTCTTTCTAAAAATGACTCTTTCTAATAACTGATCTTTCTAGTTCTTTCAAATATCGAGGTGTTACAGAAATAACAAGTAAGATGAAAAGACATGAGCTATAAATTTTGTTAGACACCAAATGCATTGATTTTATTTGAAAAAATAAATAAATGAATGTGAAAATCAAGAGTTAAAACACAAA
The DNA here is from genome assembly GCA_027704765.1 of Solanum habrochaites. Taxonomy (NCBI): domain Eukaryota; kingdom Viridiplantae; phylum Streptophyta; class Magnoliopsida; order Solanales; family Solanaceae; genus Solanum; species Solanum habrochaites. The sequence continues at coordinate 7,646,629 of JAKWJA010002494.1, read as the reverse complement.
AATGAACTAAAAAAATAAAATAATTAATGACTACATAAAAATTATATATATATATATATATATATATATATATATATATATATAATTTTAAATTTATGTAGTCATTAATTATTTTAAAAATATTTTATGCAATCTTAATAAAATTGAAGTACCGAATCATCATATTCTTTTGTTGAAATGACATAATTAAATTAACTATGTTTCGTAACCAAAGTAAGACAGAATAGTAAAGAATTAAATAAATAGCATCGTCATTACACGTAGCTAAGATATTCATACAAATTAAAGTTTAAAATAATTCTCACAAAAGTATCTAAGTTACTTATACTACTCAAAATATTAAAAGTCTAAAAAAAAAAAATTTCTAATTATGATTGAAAAAAAATTCTACGGGCCCTTTCTGACGAATAACCCAAATTCCTGAAAATTCGGGTATATTAGACCATAAATTTGGCTCCCGGAGAACCCAAATAAGTTTTCTCAAACTTTTATGAGTACCTTCGTATTGAGTTGAAGAATTATCATGCATACTCACACCTTTTTTACACCTCCTTTTTTGAATTTACATGCCCTTTTTAGGAATTACGCAAAATACTAATTTTTCATGTGTATTAGTCTATAGATCTGGAGCCCAACGAACCCAACTTTGTTTCCCTCAAAAATCTTTATGAGGACCTCCGTACTGAGTTGAAGAACAATCATACATTTTCATACAATTTTTCATGCACATTTCTGCCTCTACATGCCCTTTTTATGAATCACGCTAATTCCTCAATGTTTCATGTCTATTAACTCATGGACTGTTCCCTGTTTAACGCTCTACATGCCCTTTTTGGTTCACATTGCTTTCATTCGTACTTATCGTGCGACCTGATCAGCACATCTAGCAATATAAAGGTAAGTTGATTCAACTACAACTCAAAGATATCACAATTTAAACTTCGATAAATGAATTCTAAGAACCACTTCTTAGTAGCTGCGCGATCTTGATTAACTCTCAACTATACCTTATCTGATACAAGGTGTAGACAATTGTAATGTACTATAAGCCCAACAAGGGTTTTTGGGTTGATCTCTCAGGGAGCGTTACATTTTCGAGTTCAATTATGAATTTATGACGCAATTTAAATTGTAGGAATATGAATTATTCAAAACTTTTAATTAAATCCAAAGGTTGACATCAATGTTAGGTGGGGGATTTTTATATCAGAGAGCAGTCACAACCACAACAATAAACTACTTAGAGGAATGACCAACTAATTGCCAATTCTCACTCAATAGGTATTAGGTAATTACTACAACCTACTAAATCCTCATGGGTAGGATATGCCTTTTTCGAGATAATTTTCTTTAATACAGTTACCTTATTTCAATTGCGTTCTTTGCAACCTAAAAAATATAAGCAAGAAAACCAGCCCACAACCTCAGTGCAACTACTCTCTCAAGCTATATAGGTAGAACGAGACTAAAGATTCACTCTCTCGAGCTGAACAAACAATAAGCCAATCACCACAAATGCTAGTTTATCACTTGGTTTTACACCCCTCTCTATCAAGCTAGCGTAAAACACTAAATCACATGGAAATAAACATTCAACAAAGCAATTTAACCGCAACAATTAATGAGACCCACTTTGAATTAGCGCTACAGTCAACATTTTCTAACTGCCACTCACCTAAATTAAACAACTAGTCACATGGTTAAATCCCCACGAATGGGGTTTTAGCTATTCATCATAAAATGAGAAAATTCAATACCTATTACATGTTCCATAGCTTGTTATTGATTACCAAAATCTTAAAATGAATAAATCTTACTTTAATTACAACCACCAACTAGAAATCTCAAGAAAATGCTTCAAATCAACAAAAATAGTGTTTTTGTTTTCAATCCCTCTTTTTACAATGTTGGAACACCATTTTTATTAAAAAAATAAATATATTCATTTATCCAGATAAAAAATATTTCCGTTTTAGGGACAATCGACGAGAAATTTTGGGCTTCGGCGACTAGTTGAGAATAACTGATGACTCTTGCCCAACGCCCTCTTAACTTTATTTACATCTTGTTCATACTGTAACTTTTGATAGTCTAAGTCGGGGTTCATCGAGTGTTTTGTCGATGCACTCTTTGTTCCTTTTTGTTGCCACTTTGCCTGCAACTTGATTGATATTCTTGTGCACTTCGGTGGACACAACCCCTCTTCACCAAACAATTCGGTGAATTGCCAATTGGGAACATCCTTCACGAAATTTCTCTCATCTCGAAGGCGGTATTCTTTCAAATTGGGTGGTATGAGAACCACTCGGCGTCTGCCGAGTGGTCTTGGCAATCAACAGGGTAGCTTTTCACTCCTTCAGGTTATTATCTCCTTTTTGTCCAATAGTGTGGTCGCCTTGCTCCTTAGCAGGTATGTTTCAAATTATTCCTCTAAAATATTTTATAGCATCAATTTAGCATTTGAGGAAATACTATCATAACAAAGACCTATATGAGTATAAATCTCGGGTTCATCGACACCCCCAACTTAAACATTTGCTTCTCCTCAAGTAAAACTTAAGATATAAATTGAACAAGGATGTCTACAAATAGTTCTATGTAAGACTCAACATAAATGCACACATAAAGGTTCAAACTAATCATAAAACACTTAATTGTGCACTCAAAGATTCGAATTGTGACTCACCACTATCAAGGATACTCAAGTTCACAATAATTGCTTCAAATGCACGTTCAAGCTACACAAAGGTACTCAACAATTTAAAGTCACGTAATCGCATAAAACTTTCACTCTAAAAAATATGAACACATGCTTAACTCCATCCAAAGACTTGCCTTTATTTTCCAATCAAAATTCTATTCAACTCATTGAAGATCACAAAGTTCTTTTTAAGGCTTGCAACAGGACTGAGTGTAATGGTATGTAATTTACACTTAGTGGCTTCTACCTTCATGAAGTTTGGCCCAAAAATAAGTCCTTCTACTTCTCCTTCACATTCAAGCATGTTATAAATCCACCACATTATTCAAATAGACATGAATCATCGGATACCCCATTTTCCACCATGTTCACACACTTAATTTCCCTATTATTTCTCTTTTTCAATAATTTTATTTTCTTTCTTATGTTGTTTTTTATATGAATGGATATGTTTCAAAAAATTCATCAAAGGCGAAATTCTTCACACTTCTTGACTTTCCTTCTTTATCATTGCACCCCTCAACTTAGGATGTTGGCCTAACTTTGCTAGTTAAACATATCAATACTTCATGAAGGTTTTAGGTGGTTGTATAAAGAGGTCAACGTTTCTCAAGTTTCTTTCAGGAAAAATATAGGCTAAAAATGTGTTAAGCTGGGTTCAAACATCTCATAAGATTGTCCACAAACAAGTATATTGTTAACTTTTCTCACTCTTCAAAATCCTTTCTTAAGATCATTTCAATTGTTTGCTTCCGTCAATCAATCGGGCCAACAGAGCGAATTCTAGGTGTCGTCAAACATAACATCTTAAACAATCTCACCACAAACAATATTTGTAACAATATCAAACAAGACTCCTCACTTTCTAACTAGCGTGTAATGTTCATCACAATAGACTCATATGACAACAAGCTAGTCAGAACGAGATGCTAAAACTTCACATATTGCATATGTAACTTAGTTTGCCTCATCGTAGCCACACATTAATGTTATTCAATTAATAGCACTCTCATGTTATCTTCATTGACCACACCGAATACTTGAAAATGCGAGAGAACAATAAGCTACTATCACCCCCCACAAAGAGTATCCAACACTGTCCTTATTGTTCTCAAACAAAAAATACAACACAAAGTGAACAAAATACAATAAAAATGAAAAAGAAAAAGGAGAGGAGCTAGCCCTTAAACAAACAAAGTAGGGTGAGAAGGAATATTCACTATATAACCATTTGGCAAGGGGTTACAGAGACTGCTGAACTACATTTAGTGCACCAAAATATCCCGACTATAATCACTCTAATTTGGTACAGGAAGGAGAGTGAGATTTGGCACATTGAGTTTCATCAGCGCAACGCCTAGTGTATGTGAAATTTGACTGAAAGTTCCAGGACCCCGACGTTGCAGGATTGTGCAAAGGGAGGAGAAAGTCGGGCTCCCACATCTTTTCGATGAATTGAAGAGTGGATTGAGTATATCTCAAAATAATCCAATATCTCCGCTCACTTTTTATGTTACAAAAGTGATCAAAGTTGAGAATGCAAAACCCACTCGACGGATCGCCGAAAGGGTCCTGCAGTCATATAATCACCCATACTTGCATATTCAACACACAATTTTCAAAACAACTAACCCTTGGGTTACCTCCCAAGAAGAACCTTATTTAAAGTCATGGCATGATGTGGAAATCATTTCAAGGATCTTCCAAGTACACCACTTCAACCAATTATATCTCACGACATCTCAAAAATATAACTTCAAGTCATTTATGAACACTCGTGTTACTCTAAATGGGCCAGACAACTTGGAACTGAGATTTCTCGGAAATAGTCTTATAGAGAGTTGACCTTTCATATTACCTAAACTTGAATTCATCCATTTCGTTTGGCTGATCTACTCTTCCTTTTGACCCTTTATCCAATCTAGTTTAATGCATTTAATACCCATAGTGCTTTGTGTTTCAGTTCAATTGGTAGAGGACAAGATTTCCAAAAAACCAGCTAATATGGGGACATGACAATTGGGTTATTGTAAGAAGTACAATATTCCAAAAGAGAATCATCTAGGTTTTGGGACTAATAAATCCTATTTTTATTCATCGTCTAAGCCAAGATACTATTAACCTCCAAAATCTTCTCCTCGATTTGCAACTTGTTTGAGGATGATATAGTGTTTCCACTCTATTTTCACTCCATATTACTAAATTCAGAAGCAAACAACTAGTCGTAAAAATGTGAACCTCTATCACTGATAATAGCCTGAGGGGTGCCAAATCTTGCAAAGATATAGCATTTTAAGAATTTAACAGCGCTCTTCCCTTTATTGTTGGGTAGTGCTGTTGAGTCTGAGATTTGGACTCATTTATAACTCATTTAAAATGATTTAGTATCCTCAAATGTTTATTTTGTGCAAATAACTAATGTAAAACCTTGATTTCCATTTATATGGATTGAGGAACAAAGCATGGGCACTAATTTGAAAAAGGAACAAACTGAGATGAAATAAAGAATAAATAAAAGCTTGATGATCTCTAAGTTTCTTTGGTGAGTCACCGAATGGCCATTACCTCACCTAAAGTTCCCGTGTATCAGGCCCTAAAAGAGAAAATCATGTTGGAAAGAGAAAGGAGCAATCAGTGGATTGACGAGTAGTTCCATGATGCTGTGGTAGATTTTCCAAAGTTATATACCTTGAGGATGTTGAAGGACAAGGCATAAAGGTGATGGAATTGACCAAAGGGAGGATTCCCGAGTTGATCGAAGAGCCTGACTTACTGTGTTGGATGACCCTTTGCAGGATATTTGGTGACCCTAAATACATTTTCATGCATTAAGTTTAGTATATAATTTCATTCTGAACATTCATTAGAGTAATTTTTGGGTTTGAACTCTGAGTATTGGGACGAATTTTCATTAGAATTGAAGAATTGAGTTTTTTACTTTTGAGAAATTGGACGTGGATCTTTTAGATTCTTCAATTTGGACCTTTGTAAAAACAATATTAACCTTACCTAGTTGATGGAAACTCAGTTTGGTAACGATTTTAATCATTTTATGCCGTCTAGTTAAAACCCCAACTCGTGGGGTACGATTATGTGATTATGGACAGATTTAGCTTATGGGTATTGCTAACTATTAGTTTAAATGTTGTTTATAAGTGAGTTTAATAAGTTATTGTGGTTTAATTTAAAGAATTATAGTTGGAATTGCAGTTCTACCTTATTGTTTAAGGCTTGATCGAGCGAGAAATTTTAAAACCAAGATTATTGGTTAATGGTTAGTGGTTATTGGGTTGATATGGGTTCACCTCAAGAGACTGATTTCTAAACTCAGTCCAAGTTATTCAGCTCCAGAGAGTGAGTTCTAAACTCATTCCAAGTTATTCAGCTCGAGAGAGTGAATACTAAGGTGTAGGGTGGACGCATTTGCTTTCTTTTTGGTGTTCGAGAGAAACGAACTTGATTCGGGATAAATTGTTCGAGAGAAAATTTATTCCCTCTATGGTTTAGCTTACTCACTAACATTCAGCTATTTAACAATTGCAATGCCCCGTTTTTATATATCAGCCTATAATTGAATCACAACCCAAGAATCCGTCTCATTATTGTTTTTTTTTTCGTATTGTTTTGCTTCTATTGTAGTTGATAACTAAAACAAAAATCCCTTCTATTTGACATTCGTGTCACCCCCTGATTTGAATCATGTCTTTATTCGATGATGTCTATTTCTATGGCTGATTGAGAACACTGATACTTTCCTATTAAATCTTAAACACGTACAACTCCCTATAGGATTTGACTCCCAACACATCTAGTTGGGTTATATACTTATTATTGATTGTTAACTATTAGAACTTTATTAGGTATATTTATTGCGTTATTCAATCAAGTGCCATGACTTCCACCCATTTAGATATGTAATCCACATGCACATACATATACTTATTACCGAACGAATTCACAAACACCCCCATGATATCTATTTCCCAAACATAGAATAACTCAACTTCCAAAATAGGTCTAAGAACACATGCCTTTTGGACACCCAACCTTGCTTTTTTGCATTGTATGCATTTCTTGACAAATTCATGAGCATCTTTGTAGAGGTTTGGCCAACAGTAACCACTTTGAAGTATTTTAGAGGTTTCTCACGCACCAACCACCAAATAATGTGATATGCAAATTCTATGATAAAATAAGGGTCATCCAAAAGTATCTCTTAACATCGAACAAGAATCGTTTTTGCTGATAGAAGTTTAGGTCTTCCGGCATTAGCCCACATACCACATAGTTTGACAAATCAACGTACCAAGGAGTATGAAAAATATTTTTCATGAACACCTACTCATTGGGGAATGATTCATTTATGTCTAACTCAAGCTCATCTTTTTCTTTGCCCTCCAACCTAGATAGGTGATCAGGTACTTGATTTTCATACCCTCTTCTATCTCTGACTTCAAAGTAGAATTCATGCAACAATAACACCCATATTATCAACCGTGGTTTAGAATCTTCCTTTACCATTAAGTACTACACGGATGCATGATCAATGTGAACTACCACTGTGGTTCCTAGCAGGTATGCCCAAAAATTGTCAAATGCATAAACCACCGCAAGTAACTATTGCTCCGTAACATAGAGTTAAGTTGAACACCATATGATGTTTTGCTTGCGTAATAGATTAGATTGAATAATTTATTGAAATTTTTCCCCAAAACAACACCAAACGTAGTTCCACCTGCGTTAGACATCACTTCGAATGGTTCTGACCAATCTGGGATGATAATCACCGGGGTAGAGATTAATTTCTCTTTCAAAGGCTTTAAAGTTGCCATAAATGCATCATTAAAGTAATATTTCACCTCTTTCTCCAAATAAATGTAGAATGGGAGTGTAATTTCTTAGAAGTCTTTGATACAAGCTCTGGTAGAACCCGACATACCCCAAAAAACTAAGAATGCCCTTTAACGAGATTGGTGGTGGTAGCTTTTTGATTACCTCAATATTTTTGTAGTCAACCTCCAACCCCTTTTTTGAGACCTTGTGACAAAAAAATGCCTTCCCTAGCCATGAAGTGACATTTCTTCCAATTTAGAAACAAATTGGTTTCCACACATCTTCGATAAGCATGCCTAAGTGATGCGAAACATGCTTCAAAAGAATCACACATAAGTGAGAAGTAATCCATGAAGACTTCCATTATATCTTCTATTGTATCTACCAAAATAGACAATATTCAACGTTGAAACTTTGCCAGGGGCGTTATACAATATGGAAGACATTCTTTTGAAAACGAACATGCCATAGGGATAAGTGAATGCGGTTTTCTCTTGATCATTCGGTATAATTGAGATTTGACTATACTTGGACTAACAATCCAAGAAGCAATACCATCCACACTCCAAAAGTCGATCTAACATTTTATCCATAAAAGGCAAGGGAAAGTGATCATTTCTTGTCCAATAATTTAACTTCTCGTAGTCATGCATACTCTCCATCTAGTTACCAAACTCATAAAAACAATTTCCCCTTTTCATTTGAGACTACTGTGATGCCAGCCTCTTTTGTTACACATTACACCAAACTAACCCACTATTCATCTGTAATTGGGTCAATCACACTTGCATCCAACTACTTTATAATCTGTTTTGTACCACCTCTTGCACTCGGTGGGTTCAATCTCCTTTGATGTTCCATACTCGGCTTGCATTCACTATGAAGTTGAATGATGTGAGTGCAAATGTCAAGGGGAATGCCCATGATGTCAGCGATAGTCCACCCTATTTCCTTTATATACCTTCTCAAAACCTCAAGAAGAAATTTTACTTGCCACTCAAGCAAGTCAACAATGATGATTACGAGCAAGACGTTATGTTCCCTCAAGAATGCATGTCGAGCATGAGCTAAGATCACTTTCAACTCAATCTCTAGTGGCTCCTCTGTGGATGGTTTGGCTGGAGGATTTTCTTAGTTCTATAGATCAATATCTAGCTTCAATGTGTTCCTTGACTATTCACCTGATCCCGACAAAGCATCTACCAATTCATCATAACCTTGAACTTTGGTGTCATCACAATTTCAAAGAACAACCTAAAGAGGTTTATTGATACACATCAAATGGCTCATGCTAGCCACTGTTTTATCAATTACATAAATTGTTGAAACTATATGAATGTCACTCGGGTGTTTCATTGACTTTCACACATTAAAGGTGACCTCAACTTTGTTCACCATGAACTTCAATTCATGCTTTCAACATCTATTAACACTCTCCTGATTACTAAAAATGGTATTCCCAAGATAATGGAAATTTCAGCATGAATCTGACCATCAAGAAAAAAAGATCACCTAAAAAGATAAATGGATCAATCTTTACCAATATATCATGAACTATCCCAACGAGGTGCTTGATCAACTAGTCCGCCATAATAATCCTCATAGTTGAGGATTTTTTTTTTGCCCAGACCATATTTTTTTATAGATTGCATAGGATATTAGCAAGTTGAAGCATACCAATAGTGCATTGGATGGTGAATGCCCCCAAATTTTCTTTGTTTTTGAATCATCACTAGTAATAATGGCAATAAAATTATCAGAAATTTTTATTGTGAAGTCCATGCTCCTTTTCATGGTTACTAGATCCTTCATCAATTTTGCATAACCCAGCATCTCCAACAAGGCTTCCACTAATGGTAGATTTATAGAATGTGTTTTCAACATTGCTTAAAATTTTTGGAACTTCTCATCCTCATTTTTCTTTTTAAGGCATTAACAAAACGGATGAGATGTTTACGGTTTAATAATATTTAGAGTAGACGTGCCCTTTTATTTAATTTTTAGAACTCTTCGGCGGGGTTTTGCTTATTATTTCATCCTTCTCTTCGGGAATATCATTTTCTGGTGCTCGAACAGGATTCTTTTCTCATCAACATCTTTATCTTTCTCATGATCTTACACGCCATCCTTCCTGTTCATATTACTAAATTCTATAATCCAACTTTGAGTTACAAATGCCAAATATTTGTCAGTTTCAGCCCTTGAAGTTGTTGTGCATTCAACTTTACCCTCTTAAAACACTTTAGACTCCAATTGTGCTAAAAGTTGACCTTGTTGGTCCTCAAGTTCTTGATTTCATTAGCATGAGTATTCACTCTATTATTCAATGATGAGAAATCATTCTTCATCTCTTTAAACATGTCATATGATCATTCAACCATTTATAGGATACGTGACAACAATTTTCCACCCTTAAGTTATCTGAACTACTCTTTGATCTTGAGTTGTCACTTTATTGTGTGTGTTAATATTCATGAATCTCTTCTCTCCAGTAAAAGCTTTTTTTTTTCAATCCAATATGGGTTGTAACATCTTCACTCTTCTACTTTATGCGAGTACATACCTTGATCCCCACTTGCTTTAAAGTAGCTAAGATGGGAACCTTCCTCAAGTTTCATTAGTCTCCTTACTTTTTTGAGTTCACTTACATATTCTAGGATTTGATTTTGTATCAAATCCATTTGTGCAAGCTTCTTGCTAATATTATCATCCCTATTTTTGTCCTTGTCAAGTTATTCTTATGTCATCCTAAAGAAAAAAGGGGAACTCGGTCCTATTGTGTGTACCACGCCAAACTTATCTTTGTCATTACATCAAGAAGAGACAAGGATGCCTCAAATTATTGTAAGATTATTCCCCCTCGATCTAATTGGTCAGCCACTCCTTTCATCATTGATTCAAAACTCCGATAAAAATATTGAAATATCACATCAACTGGCAGCTTATGACTAGGACATATTAAAACTAACTTCTAGAACCTCAACCAAGTCTCATGAATTGGTTTCCCTTCCACTCGCTTGATGTTTTGGATGTCATCAGGTAATTTCACAATCTTCGAGGGTAGAACGAACCTCACATAGAATGCCTTGATGAGTTCCTACCATGATAGAATAGAGCCTGTTGGAATCTCAGCTATCCATTTGGTTGTTTCTCCCCATTAAAGAAGAAGGGAACAATTGTAGCCCAATTGATTCTTGTTATATATCCTTGAGTGGGAACGAATTGCAAGTCCCCACAAAGTTCCGAATATGCTCATGAGGGTTCTAAAGATTTAACCTTCCAAATATGTCTTTCGCTTGAAAGAGTTGTAGCATTGTATTTGTAACATGCAATGTAGAATGGTCTTCAACAGGAGGTAGGTAAGTAGCACCTACGCCTCCCAATAGAGCTTCATTGGTGTGCCGGAAATCATCATCATCATCTTCATGACAACATTGGTTCACGATGCTTTAGTTCACACTCTTTCCTTCACCTAATTATGACAACTAACAACACAAAGGTAAGTTGATTCAAGTACAACTCAAGTATATCAAAATTTAAACAACGATAAAGGTATTATGAACACCACTCCTCGGCAGCGGCCTCATTTTAATTTAACACTTAACTACACCTCATATGATACTAGGTGTAGACGATCGTAATCTACTATTAACCCAACTAGTGAGTTAGGGTTGATCCTATAAGGAGAGGTACAATTTCGAATTCAGTTATAAAGTTATGAACGCAATTTAAATAGTTGTAGGACTTGGAATTATCAGAAACTTTTAACTAAATCAAAATGTTGAAATAAACGTCAGGTGGGGGATTTTTTATATTAGATGGAAGTAACAATATCAACAATTAACAAAAATGAGAAAATGAGTAGGAGATACTTGGAGGAACACCGACTAATTGCCAATTCTCGCTCAATGGGTGGTAGGTAATTACTAAAAGCTACTAAATATGCATGGGTAGGATGAACCTTAAATGAGATAATTTTCTTTCAAATTATTACCTTGTTTCAATTGAGATCTTTCAAACCTCACCAAGCTAATGATAAACCAGCCTACAACCTCATTACATCTACTCTCTTGAGCTTGACAGTTAGAACCGTACTAAAGATGCACTCTTTCGAGCTGAACCATAATTAAACAATCACTACAAATGCTAGTTTATCATCTCTCTCTCTCAAAAAAGAATAAAACACTAAATCACATTTAAATAAACATTTAACGAAGCAATTTAAGAGAAACAATAAATCAGACCCACTTCGAATTAGCTCTACAATAAGTAATTTCTAACACCGACTCAGCTACATTAAGAAATTAGTCACATGGTCAAACACCCAAGAATAGGTTTTAGATATTTATCATAAGAGGAAAAAAGTCAATACCTATTACATGCTGAATAGCAAGGTGTTGATTTCCAAAATATTAAAATGAATAGATCATACTTTAAATACAACAACCAACTATAAATATCAAGAAAAATACTTCAAACCAACAAAAATAGTGTTTCTGTTCGCAATCTCTCTTTTCACAATGTTTGGAATATAATACCTTTTCTTCAAAATAATATCAATTTATGGTGATCCGATATGTGGCCTTTTTTGGGCTAATCAGTGAGGAAAGTCGAACTTTGCCGAATAGCCAAAGAATCTCCAATTACTCATGTACATCACCATCATAGCTCAAACTTCATCCCTTTCGTTCTATAACTTTTGGTGATGTGCCATTTATTCTTTTTTATCGCCACTTTGCTTGCAGCTTCACCAATACTTTTTTCCACTTCAGCAGACTATTAGTTGCCAGAAAGGAAAATCATTAACTAAAAATTCTCTCGTCTCAAAGGTTGTGTTCTGTCAAATAGGGCAGTCTAAGAGCCACTCGGCATACCTACAAGTGGTCAGGCGATCACAAGGGTTGCTTTTCTCCACCTCTTCAGCTTGTTGTTTCCTTTTTATCCAATAGTGTCCTCACCTTTCTTCTTAGCCTGTAATGCTGCAAATCATAACCCTAACATAAGTTTAAGGCATAAAATTTAGCATTTAAGAAAATCTACACAATCATAACAACGCTATAAATGAACAAAAATCGCGAAATCATCACCCCAAAGTACCAAAAAAAGTTTTCCCAAAAACCATTATAACTTTTTATTTCTTTTGGGAACCATCACGTATTCTCAAATCATTTCTTTAACGCCCATTTTTGTATCTACAAGTCCTGAATCTTGCAAATTCCTCAGTTTGTTTTGTGTTTTTTAGCCCATGGATAAAGTGTAGAGAACCCAATTTTTTTTCTTAAAAACATTATGAGGACATCCATATTGAGTTGGGGAACCATCACGAATACTAACATTGTTTTTTCGCTCCCATTTTTCATATCTTCATTCCCTTTGCAAGTTATCAGTAAATTTCTCAATTTTTCGTGTGTTTAGCTCATTGATCTGAAGAGCACGCATAAATTTTTTCAGAAAAAACATTATGATGACCTCCGTATTGATTTGGGAAATCGTTAAACATACTCACGCAGTTTTTCACGCCCATTTCCGCATCTATATGCCTTCTTAGGAATAACAAAATTTTCTAAATATTTTCTATATATTATCCCATTGATCTGACACCTATAGAACCCACTTTTTTCACAAGAAATATTATGAGAACCTTCATATGGAGTTGTGAAACTATCACGTATAGTCACACCATTTTCCTCGCGCCTATTATTGCATCTATGTGCTCCTTTTAAAGACTGTGCGAATTCCTTAAATTTTTATGTGTTTAAGACCATGGATCAGGCGCCCTGAGCACCCATAATTTTTTTCTCAAAATTTTTTATGAAGACATCTGAATTGAGTCGGGGAACCATCACATATATTCACACTATTTTGACGCCTTTTTCCGCATCTACATGCCTTTTTTTTGGAAAGCACAAATTCCTATTTCTTTTACTATTTTTTTTTGCTCATTTATTTGGATCCTAGAGAACCCACAATCTTTTAACAAAAAACTTTATAAGGAATACCACATTGAGTTGCCATCACGTATACTCACACAATTTTTTGCGTCCATCTCTTCATCAACATGCCCCTTTTCAGGAAATGCGCAAATTCATCAATATTTCGTGTATATTAGCTCATGGATGTAATGGCTGGAGCACCCACAAATTTTTTCTAAAAAAACTTTATAAGGACATCCGTATTGAGTTGGGGAACCATCAAGCATACTCACAATATTTATTTTCGCGCCCATTTCCGCATTAAGAAGTCCTTTATTAGGAACGGTATCAATTTCTTAATTTTTTGTCCGTATTAGCTCGTGATCTGGCGCTTGGAGAATCTAATTTTTTTTTTCTCAAAAAACATTATGAGTAACTCTTTATTGATTTTCGGAAACATCACTTATAGTAACATTATTTTTTCGCGCCTATATCCACATCAATGGGCCCTTTATTAGGAATCACATCAAATTATTCAATTTTCTAGTGTATTAGACCATGGATCTAGCAACGGAGAACCCAAATAAAATTCTCAAAAAACATTATGAGGACCTTCTTATTGAGTATATGAACTATCACTAATAATAACACCATATTTTTGCGCCAGTTTTTGTATCTATAGGATATGTTTTAAAATCGCGTAAATTCCTCAATGCCCATGGATCTCGCATTAGAATCATCCAAAACACATTTCTTAAGAAACATTATGAGAACTTGCTTATTGAGTTAAGAAATCATACCTACATTAACACCATATTTTTGCGCCCATTTATGCATCTTCAGGCCTTTTTAAAAATGACGCAAATTCCATATTATTGGAATGTATTATTCTCAAAACACTTTATGAGCACCTCTGTATTGAGTTAGAGAAACATCATGTATAGTCACACTATATTATTTGTTCTCATTTCCGCATCTACTGACCCTTTTTTAGGAATGGAGCAAATTCCTCAAATTTTCGTGTACCTATAGATTTGGTGCCTAGATAACTCAAAACAAATTTCTCAAAAAACATTATGAGGCACTCCGTATTGAGTTAGGGAACCATCACATATACTTAAACTTTTTTTTGCGCGTCTAACAAGCTTTTATTAGGAAACATACAAATTTGACAATTTTTTCTTACGTATTAGCTCATGGATCTGTGGCCCAAAGCACCCACACAATGTTTCTCTAAACACTTTATGAAGATTTCCGTATTGAGTTGGGGAACAATCCAGTATACACAAACTATTTTTGGGGCTCATTTTTTCATCTAGATGCCCTTTTTTAAGAATCGCACAAATTTCTCAATTTTTTGTGTGTATTAGCCCATGAATTTGGCTTCCTCACAACCAAAATTTGTTTCTCGAAAAACATTATGATGACCTCTATATTGAGTGTGGGAACCATCACATATACTCACACAATGTTTTTGCATCCATTTACCCATCTGAATCCCCATTTGTTTTATGAATCATTCAAATTCCTCAGCTCCTTGTCTGTTAATGCACATGGGTATGGCGCTCAGAGCACTAATTTTTTTCTTCAACAAAAATTTTGTCGACGTCCGTATTTAGTTGGTGAACCATCATATATACTTACACCATTTTTTGCGCCTATTTCTACATCGACATACCTCTTTTTAGGAATTACACAAATTCCTCAAGTTGTCATGTGTAAAAGCCCAAGGATCTGGCATTCGGAGCACTCATAATATGTTTTTAATTTTTTTTTATGAGGACCATCTTTATAGATTGGGAGGTCATCAAGTATATTAATATCATTTTTTCACGTCCGTTTCTCCAGCTAAGGGTCTTTTCTGAAAATCGCGCAAATTACACAATTTTTTGTATGTATTAGCCAGTGGATCTAGTGCTCGAAGCACTCAAATAATTTTTATCAAAAACTTTATGAGGACCTCCTATTTATTCTGAGAAACAATCCCTTTATGAAGAATCGCACAAATTCCTCAATATTTACATGTGTATTTGGCCATGGATTGTCGCCCAGAGCACCCACGATATTTTCTCAGAAAACTTTATAGGACATCTATATTTAGTTGGGGAATCATCACATACACTCACACCATTTTTTTCATATTTGCACAACTACAAGACCTTTTATTAGTCACACAAATTTCTCCACTTTTCCTGTTGTCCAAAAATCTAGCGCCCGGAGAACCCAAATTTATTTCTGAAACAACTTTTTGAGGACTTCTGAATTGAGTTAGCCACCATCTCTTATACTCTCACCATTTTTTTGGGACCATTTATTCTTCTACAAATTTCTTAGGAATCGCGCAAATTTCTCAATTTTTTGTTGTATTAGCCTATGAATCAGGTGCCCAAAGCACCCTAAAAAATTATCTTATAAAACATTATGAGGACCTCCTTATTGAGTTGGAGAACAATTACGTGTACTCACACCAAGTTTTTCTCACCTCATTTCTGCATCTTCAAGTCTTCTTTAGGAATCGCAAGTTTCATAATTAGCCCATGAATCTAGCGTTGAGAGAACCCAAATAATTTTTGTCAAATTTTTTTTTTGAGGACCACCATATTGAGTTGGGTAACCATCACCTATACTCACACAATATTTTCTCACCCATTTCAGATTTTTACAAGCCAATTTTTATGAATGGCAAAATTTCCTTAATTTTTCATGTGTATTAGCCAATGGATGTGGTACTCATAGCACCCGAAATATTTTACTTAAAACTTATTATTCAGACCTACTTATTGACTTTGAGAATCATCCTGTATACTAACGCAATTTTTTTACTCCTATTTACATATACATGGGCTCTTTTTTAAGAATCACACAAATTCCACATTTTTTCATGTGTAAACTTGTTCGATGATCTGACAAACAAAGGATCAAAATTATGTTCTCAAAAAAATTTATGAGGACTTTCGTATTGAGGTCGGTAACCATCATGTATACTCACACCATTTTTTTGGCACCATTTCCACATCTACATTCTCATTTTAGGAATCGTGCGAATTCCTTAATATTTTTTGTATTAACCCATTGATCTGGATCCCGATCCACCCAAAAAAAAATATCTGAAAAATACTTTATCAGGATCTCTGTATTGTGGTTGGGAACCATCAAGTACACTTACACTATTTATTCCCGTTTTACGAATCGCGCAAATTCCTCAATTTTTCATGTGTAGTAGTCCATGGATCTAGCCGCTAGACAACCCAAAATTTTCTCTCAAAAAAAATTATGAGTACCTCCGTATTGAGTAGGGTTACTATCACGTATTCTCACACAATTTATTCGCGCCCATTTCCACATCTATAGACCCTTTTTTATGAATCGTGAAATTTTATCAATTTTTCATATGTATTAGCCCATAAATCTAGTGCTCAAGCACCCAATATTTTTTAGAAAACATTATAAAATACCTCTGTGTTGAGTTAAGGAATTATATTTTATGCTCACACAATGGTTTTTGAGCCCATTTCCGCATCTACACACACCTTTTTAAGAATAGTTCAAATTCCTAAATTTTTCATCTTTATTAGCCCACGGATATGGCGCATGGAGCACCCAAAAAGTGTTTCTCAAAAAGCATTATGAGAAACTCCATATTGTGTTGTGAACAATCATGTATACTCACGCAATTCTTTTTGTGCCCATTCCATATTTACAGGCCTATTATCTTGAATCATACGAATTCTTCAATTATTGTGTTTATCAGCCCATGGATCTAGCACCCCTAGCACCCAAAAAAAAATTTATGAAAAAAGATTTTTGATGAACTTCATATTGAGTTGTGAACCATTACATATACTCACCCCATTTTTTTCGAGCCCATTTCTGCATCTCTCCAGGCCCTTTTTTAGGAATCACAAATTCAACAATTTTTATCTATATAAGAATATGGATCTTGCGCTCGAAGCAGTGATGTGCCGTGAAATCTTGCCACATATTGTGCTTGATAATACTAGTATTGAGTGTATTTATGTGGATCTTATTTATTTTGCAATGTTTGTTTAGGTAAAACATGTGTATGTGAAAGAGGAAAGAAAAGAAGGTTGTTTATAACCAAATGCTAAGTGAAGACCGCGGAGTCCATCAAGGTCCATGATTAGATAAACGCGTTACCATGAAGCCCATGAAAAGGAAGCAGTAACTTGGAGGTTGATGCAGCTGATGCCATAATCCTCCAAGTGAAGACCAGGGGAGAGATGACGTTTGGTAGTTCTTGTCACGGATCGTGGTAAAGCCCTTGTAGATGAGTCAGTATGAAGACTTCAAGGAGACATACTATGGTTTGGCCTAAGTAAAATCCAGAAACATCTAGACGGGTCGTGGTCAGTATAACGGAGCGTGGTGATGATCGGGATTCATTTTCCAATGGGTAGACCTTGAGAAGCTGAGAAGTGAATTATCCATGTAAAGACCACATGCACCCAGACGGATCGTGGTTATTTTCATGAGCCGTAGTGATGTCTGTGACATGATTCCAGTGATCAAGCCTTGAAGAACAAAGTTTGAGAGTTCAAGTACAAACCACAGAGGGTTTCACGGATTCTGAAGCACTTAACAGATTGTTAACATTTGATGACCCAAGGGATACCCTTTAGATGTAAAAAAGAACATAGAACCACGAAAGGCACCATGTAAACCACTTAACATATCATAACATAAATATAGAATAACAAGGAGTAAAAATGCAATTCAAGTAAAAAAATTTCACGAAGGAAAGCTGAAGTCTAAACATGTCTAAATATTGCCATATCTCACAATACTTGAATAATATAGGGATACAACCCATACAACATAATCTGAAAATGAACTACAAGGAAACAACTAAAAAGATAACATCCGTCCTTGAATTATGAGCACTCACCAACAAGCTAGAAGAATAAAAAAATCAAAGCTTTAGCAAAAAATGATGACCACCTTGAGAATTGGACACTACATTTTAGGAGAATCTACGAAAAGCATGGGTTGGTATAAAAATGCACTATGTATGATAGACATGCATAAAAACATTGAAAACAAGATAAAAGGGACATTTTAGTTGAATCCATGCAATTTACTAAGTTAAAGAATCATCTTGAAGTAGTGGAAAAACATAAGTAATAAGCATAGAAATTCAATAAATCATCATAACATAAGACAAGTACTTCATATTTACCATTAAGGCATACTTGTGCAATGCATGAATGAAACCCCACAAGTAAACCTCTATAGCTTATCATTCATACTTATCTTCAGTGCAGGGTAATATTATAATAAGCCTATGAGCACATCCATGATTTTTAAAACATGACTTAGTTCATTATTTAACTTCTTTTTATTTTGGGAAATAAGACTTAGTCGACATAGGTCATGTAGGCCTAACATGGAATACGATGTTAACCACACCGAAAATGGTTATCCTACTTTCGTAAGGTAGAACAACACTTTTTAGATTAGGTGGATCCACTAGCCAATAACAAATGGGGGTACATAGTTTAAGGTATAGGGATATTGATACTAGAAACCCGACCTTACTACGAGGGAGCTTCCATCTCAAGAGATTATTCCTAGAAAACCGACCTTACTACGGGAGGGCTTCAATATCATTTAATATCCAGTCAGTGCTAAGCATTACATTCCCAAAAAAGTAGTTACTAATTCTTTACTTAATTCCATTACTTAATAAAGGGAACCCTTTGCCTAGCAATTTAAGGTACATTATTAGAAGAAGTCATTGACTCCTCATGAAAGGGTGGAATTGACCTACAAATTCAAGACAAAGCATTAGAAAAGTTCACTCGTCAGTCATGAAAGGTGGACCTTAGACTCCAAATTCAAGTTATATAAATAACTCTTTATTTAAACATGAAAGGGTACCCTTAGCCTACCGGTTAAAGGTATATAAATTAATATATTTCTTGATGTCATGCTTGAGCAATTATCACTGTAAGACCCCCAAAATGAGTTAGGGTTTCTAGATCCTCAAATGAACCTATAAGATTTTAACATGTTAATTGAGTGTTTTAAAGTATGCATGAGTGATTTGAAGTCATTTGGAAGTCAAACGTCAAGGGACGACCAAGACGTTCGACGTCTAGTCACCAGGAGGCCTTAGATGTTTTATATGCTTATATATGTGTAACTATATTATTAAGTCCTTATATAATTAATAATTATGTTTATAGGAAGTATGTTAAGTTTCATAACGTTTGGAGTTCAAACGTCCAAGACGTTCGAAAGTAGCCCTCGAGATGTTCATGTGTGTCTTAAGTATGCCTAACATGTTTGAAGGTGTTGCGTGTGTTTATTTTGGGTGAAAATTATGTGGAAGGTCCTTGACATATTAATTTATACATTTACGTTGGAAACGTCCAGGTACGACTCCCTAAGTACCCCGCAAAAGACCCTTAAGGAGGATCCAAAGGCTGTCGAGGCAGTGCATTGGTAGTTTGAATCAGCGAAGTTAAAGGACAACTCGTCAGTCCACCAAATCCCCGTCAATGGGGGAGGGGTGTCTTCCAAGACTTATCCTGATGAAGTTTCAAGTCAATTTGCAAGCTCCAGACCCAAACGCTGGCCTACAGTACGGTCCGTCGATGGACCTACTAGTGTCGATGGGTCCGTCGATGCAAGCTGTGTAAAACTGCCATGCACGCTGTTCCACATGCTAACCTGACCCTAGGTTTTATTTGTTATTTAATTTATCAAAAACGTGAATAGACCATCCCCAATTCATTCTTCAAATTAAACCCTTCCCTCTCAAACAAAAACCTCACTAGAAACCTCCATTGGAAGTCAAGCTCAGGAACAACTTAGAGTTTTGATTCCTATGGGTTCTTCATCAATTTTTAGTGGTTTTATTCTACAATGAGGTATGTGATCCTTCATCTCTATTTAATAATTCATCTAGAGAGTTCCTTTCAATGTTTTCAATTCATGTTCATGTGTAAACTTCTTCTTCTTCAATATGGCAAAGGGTTCTTTCTCAAAATATTTTCAAAGGCTTCCTCACGATGATTTGGTGTTAATATGATGATCGTAACGTGAATTTTTATCATGCCCCGAGCTACCCTCGAGACGTGAACACGGAAACTAGGACCACAAGTGATCCCAAGCTAACCCTGTTGGCATGATCATGAGCATACAAAAGATAATAATTAATGCAAAATATAAATCATAATTTATAATGAAAGGATGGGAATACCCATATGCTAAAACTGATATGATATGAAGACTGATGAGTTTAATACAACGAAGTTACTAACTCAATACAAAGCTAAACCTAACCATGTCTGAAATAAGCTTCAAAACTTGACTATAAATACTAGGAAAAGCCCAGTTTAGAGGCTTTTTTCAGACATGGTTAGGTTCAACTTAGTGTTTAGATAGTAACTTCATTTTATTAAATCTAACAAAAATTGAAGCTAAATGACTAAAAGAACACTGAAATGAACTCATGACTATTGTCCTCAAAGAATGAGGACTCACCACTGAATCTGCTAAACTGGACATCGGGAAATCGATCTATGCTTGATCTGGATGCTGAGAACTTGAACGTACATCACAAGAAGATGTAGCACACGTATGCGTTAGTACTTGAATGGTACTGAGCATGTAGGATAGAGTAAAGCTGAAATAAAACATAAGTGAACAAGTACAAAAGCAAGTATAATAATCTGACATGATAACTGAATTCTGAGCTAACTGAATTCAATGACCAATTTATAACATGCTGAAACTGAATACTGAATATACTGATAAATGGTTAATGCAAAAAGTCTGACTGATCTGTGGGAGCTACTAATAACCGATTAAAAACCACATGAGCTAAATGTGGAGTCCGATGTATACGCCCCACCAACAAGACCCAATATACCCTGCTAAAGGTATAAAGGCATGCTGGCGTGATCACTACAGTGATTGCCCACAGAGCAGACTTACAACCTACTAGGCTAGTAGTTTTGGGACTATTAGGTACGCTAAACCCTAGTCCAACTTTGTATTATGCTACTCACAATGAATTCTGTAAATTTTTTAAATTATGTCTGAGTTTCTGTAAATATTGGATAGCTCGAACTGAATATGCAAATTAAGAATGCAACATCTAATCTGATAATGATGCATTAATAACTGAGGCATGTATATATGCATAACTGAAATATACAAACTAAAGTTCTGAAATTCATGACATAATGTGAGTAATGACATGATAATCTGATTTGGAACACATATTTTAACTAAATCATGAAGTTCTAGTAATGTTCTATACACCCCAGGTTTAATCATGATAAGAGAATCAAAAATCTGACTGAATACTAGGGAACCAATGGGTGAAAGGAACCCACTAGTGAAATCCCACATACCTGGTGATGAATTCTATGAAAAAATATTTATGTTTCGGGGCTGGAACGGATGGAGCTTGTTGCGTTATTTAAATAGGGTTCTTGAGCTTTTTCTCCTTTTTTGCTTCTAATTTTTTAACTTTTGATTTAATGATTTGTCTTAGATAAGTTTTAATTATGTTTCTAGGATTAAACTTACTAAATATGATTTTTTTACGCCAAAACGATGTAACTTAAGGTTTAATTTAAGTGGAAAATGACCAAAAGACCCCTGGATAGGTTGCTGTCGAACTAAACAACGACCAACACTGACGGTCCGTCGTCTAGACGACGCCCTATCATTGGGTATGTCGACTGGTCCTGTTCGATAGGCCTTAACAAAAATGGGCATAACGTTTTACTCGGAGGTCTGATTTTAGAAAGATCGATGGCTATGGAAAGATAATGTAGGTCATGGGACACATAATTCATTTTGTGCTAATATTTATTACCATTTTAAGTTGACCAAACTTCATTTCCCCATAACTGTCTGCAAATTTTCCACCTACGGTTAGACCTACGGACCGTAGGTCCACCTATGAACCATGCTAGTAATCCATAGCTCTTTTAAGAGAGTGGGTGAAGGGAGTCTTGATCGACGGCCACGAACTAGGGATCATCATCTAACCTACGGACCGTAAGTCCGTCCATCATCCAAGACTTAACCAATTTTTTTTTGGCTGATGTTTTTCGGAGTCTCTAATCCCATTGACGGTTGTGCAGGATGGACGGTTGTCTGTCCTATGGATTGTAAGTACGTTTGTCATCCAAGACTTAACCAATTTTTTCGGGCTGAAGTTTTTTGGAGTCTCTGATCCCATCGACGGTTGTGCACGACAGACGTTGTCTTTCCTACGGACCGTCGATGCCACCTTTGGTTGCACCTGCAGATTTTTCTAAAAAAATTATTTTTGGTTTATTTTGTCTATGGGGTGTTACAATTTTAATCAAATTTCATGATGAAGCCATGCTCCCTTCAAACTCTAGATTTTGCCTATGTAGGCTTTGTGATCTTGAATTTATGTTGATTGAATTCTGATCCTAGCATGTTGAATTGCTTATATCTACTGCATGTGATCTTGAATCGTGTAAATTTGTCAATTTTTACAGGTGTTTGACAATTGATTTGGCACCAGCACTACCCAAATTTTTTCTCAAAAACCTTTATGAGGAACAATATATTTAATTGGAAACAATCACTTATGCCATTATTTCTTTTGCACTCACTTCTACGTCTAGAAGTCATTTTTAGGAGTCACGCAAATTTCTTAATTTTGTTGTGAATTAGACCAGGGATCTTGTGCCCGGAGAACCTAAAATGTTTCCCAAAAAAAAAAATTATGAGGTCCTCTATATTTAGTTAGAGAACCATCATATACAATAGCACAATTTTTCTTGCCCATTTCTGGAACTAGTGTATCCTTGTTTGTTGTATGTGTTTTTCAGTGTTGTTTGGAGTTTAAAATCAGTGGGTATGACCCTAACATCCATAGAGAAATGTTTAGGTTCAAAATGTACGGGCACGACTCCGCAAGGACCAACCTAAGGTCCTTGAGGAGGACCCACACATTGGCCAAACAAGCTGTCCAAGGCAGCAAGTTTTGTTCTTGGAAAAACCAGTCCGCATCGGGGACATTGTTAGCCAAAGTACAAAAGGTTTGGTCAACTTTGTAGACACGTCGCATACTCTACTGTCCAAAATTTTATTTTCAAAAACTTTAGGGAACATCTTCGCGATGCGGGCTTGTTTCTCGACGATAATTCCAAAAAGTTAAGTTGAGTTTGACTTTTTTAAAAAGGACCTTTAATGTAGGGGTGTTTTGGGTATTTTGGGGGTGTATTATATACGCATTTTAGGTCATTATACATTCATTTAACTATAAAAAAAAAACCCAAACCCTCAAGTAGAAATCAAAATTTTAAAACCCTGAAAAAGTTCTTCTCTCCCAAAATTCTCTCAAGCCTCCATTGAATTTCAAGGTCTTGGAGCTTGGGCTATGGATTCCAATGGATTTCTTCTTCAATTCGATTGGGTTTTGATATAATAAGTTATGGGAATTATTTATCTAAGGCTTTTTATCACCTTGGATCCAATTTCAAAGTAATTTCATAGATCTCAAAGTTTATGAAAAAGTCCAATTTTCACTCTAAGTCATGGGTTCTTGCATGAAAAGATTTCAAATCATTAGATATGATGTTATATATGTCAAATTTATGTTTTCCAATGAAAAAATCCATGAACCCTTAATTTGTCAAAACCCTATATTTTGCTTATGTAGTTGGTCTATTGGTTATGATGTAATGTTGATGAATTTGTTAATATAATAAGTTGTATAGTTCATTTCTATTGTTAATTATAATATTATATTTTGAATTTATGGAGATGTTAAGGAATGGTGATGTTGGCTATTGGAAAACGGTAAGTTGACCTAATTCCCTTAGTTAAATGTAGAGTTGATATAGAATTGCTATTGTTTGGTATGGTCCACTTATGGTGGCAGTGCATATGTGTTTGATTCCCACAAGCCTACCCCTTTAATTTTCTTTTATTCTCCTCCTTAAATTTTCCTAAGAAGTCGTGGGTTCGATTCACACATGCCTCCCTCTTTATTTTTCTTTTACTCTCCTCCTTGTGTCTGCTTAAGAGGTCTTGGGTTCGATTCTGACACGCCTCCCCCTTTATTTTTCTTTTATTTTCCATTTCTCCTTTACTTTTTTTTCACAGCCTTGACGTGGCCGGTTCGATTCTCATGTCTCACATTCCTTTTCTTTTATTTTTCCATTGCTTCCACTCGCTGCCTAGAGGTCGTGGGTTCGATCCCCATGCCTCCCATTTATTTTTATTGATTTCTGTACTTTACTTTTCAGCCAACACATTTACCCAAGATCAATCCCCCTTGACCCCATTTCCCTTTTAACGTTTTAGTGCTTTTCAACGGTGAGGTCGCGAGTTCGATTCCTAATGACCTCACCGAATTTATACCCATTTAAATTTCTAAATTTATACATCTATGTTTACCCGAAAACAACTTATAATTTACTGGAAATTTTTTCATATTTTCCAGCTCACTTCCTTCAACATTTACACCTAAATTCATAGGGTAATTTGTATATCATTTGATAGGTTTTGGGGTGCATTGTTTATTGATTCGTTTAGGCAAAAGATTGATACTTAAATCAGCCAAACTTTTATTTTAATGAACATCACGATTTACAAAGGTTTATGCACATAAAATAACAACCGAAACATTATCAATTTTGGATCCTTAATCCAAGAACACATAATCACTGCCACATTTTTGCACACACATGCACATAGTTTCAGAACATGTAGGTTATCTTTCATACGATTTCAAGTACACAAACATAATCATATTAATCAAGAAAACATAATATACACCTAAATCTACCATCAATCATACCCAACCAACGATTCATTGGGAGCTAGTTACAGGGGCATGCAAAAGGCAAAACAATCCTAGTTTTTCAGACGAATAATATGAACCTTAAGGGGTCTCTTGGGAAAGGGACCAGGAGAGAAGAAAAACCATACCTTTTTTTGTCGTTAAACTCTTTAATTTCTGCCCAAAAACATCACCCAAGAACACGTCTAAGTCCAAGATCTTCAAGACCAACTTTACGGAAAAACACTCTCTTTGCCTAATGTGTTTGATTAATTGTGTGTTTATAATTTTCATTATGAGTTCTTCAAGTGTGAAAAACCTCAGCTTAGCTACTTCTTTTGTATGTTGTTTGGCATAAAAAAATGTGAGTGAGAGTGATAGAGACGTGAGAGAGAGAAATGAGCGTGGGAGAGAAGAGTATTTTTAGGCTTAGGAGTTTACGTTAGGACTTAGTCTAATAAGGTTTTATTTAATTATTAAAAATATGATTTCCTTTTATTTTAAATCACCAAATAACTAATAAACATAAATTAATTACATTAATTTACAAATTTAAATTAAAAACAATTTAATTCATTGCTTCCACCTAGGTTCGAACCCGGGTGGAGAAAGACTTCACTTCAAGAGCCCAATTTCGGCCCTCTCTCCACAAAATTCCTCTCCTCATTATTAATTAAATAATTAATTATATATTTAGGGTAATTACGTAACTACCCTTAGCCTTAATAAAGACCATTTTAACCCAAGACCCTCCAAACCTAAGATATCCTATTTTTAAGTCCGGTAAAGACTCCTTCAAGTAAATCTTTGTATTCGAGAGTCCTACATGGTTGTACCCAACCTTTTCTAGCTCAAATAACTCCCCAAGTTCGTTGTCTTGAATTTATAAAGGGTTCCGAGGTCTGGTTCTATGCATATGAATCCGTGTGAACCCGGTCTAATCGTTGGCATTCTAGACACATTAAACATTACTTAGCATATCCATTTTTGGGTTGTTACAGGGATAAAAAGTCATGTTAAGATTAAAATTAGTGCCAATCCCTTTTTGAGATTACTTCAAAAATTGAAAACTGTTTTGGGTACCACGATTTAAATAATAGACAATTTCACGAAACGTAGTTGTACCATTTCTCTCAAGTACAATTTGGTATAATCCTCCACCGAATAGGAATCCTTGACAGGAAGAAAATTGTCACGACCGGGGAACACCCCTTAGAAGTAACATGGCGTACTTGACCTTTTAGAGGTCTTATACAAACCCATATACATCATTCATCACATTTTCATAGGAAATATATATATATATATATATATATATAATATATATATATATATATATATATATATCATAAGTACATAAATTGACTCTAAGTCTCTTTAGCCATCTTAGTGTCAACATCAATGGAGTAGTGTCATGCCCCAAGTCGACGCCATGGACATAGGCGACACACGGTGACCACTACTAGCCTTGAACGAACCCTTGTCCTGGATTACTTAACTCAGCGGAAGAAAAAAATCAAACTTATAAGGATAAAATAACTTAAGTAAACCGATTGGTAATACTATTTGGAATATTTTTAAAGTTTAAACATTTAGCTTGATCAAAATGGCAATTAATATTTTTATCATAAGAATGAAAATATAAAGAATACTGAACTATTAACTGTCTATCAAGCCTCTTAATTGACTAGGATGAATATTGGGACAAACCACACAACATTCTACTGAACTAACTAGAAAATAATAAAAATTTCCTCCATAATACAAAGAGGCTCACCAACGGACTCTGTGATTCTCAACTAGATGAACAGTGTGATAGATGTTGATCCTCGTTATCTGTGTCTGCATCATAATATGATGCATACCAAGTGACATCAGTATATTGAATGTACGAGTATGCGATTTGGAATGATAAACGAAACTTAATTTTGAAAAGGTGTAAGAAAGAACTCTTACCTTGGATCCATTCAACTCATGATTTGCTAACTCCTATTCAATATATGCAGTTTAAAATTAAATGCAATATAATGAAATCTAAGTTAAATATGTTCTAAACGCTGAATGTATCCAAGTATATAGATAATATATTAGACGAATGTAATAATAAAAATAACTGATGTATATGAAAAATACAATACTCTAGTGGGAGCTTCTCTAACCGACAACCATCACTTAAGAGCTATAATGATGATACAATGTTAGCCGGCCCATGCCGTCCGGCCATCCAAACCTTGCAAGAGTATAGGACCTTCACTGCCTAATGGACTCACTAGTATACGATAAAAAAATTTCATCTAAAATGTATGACCCTCTTATACCCATGATCAATACATGGTTTATATGGAGACTTGAGTTAATATGAACTCGCATCTCCACATTGGTGCTCAATACTACTCCCAAAAATATATATTGTCTCTTATGTTTTTAAAACATACTGATTATCTGGTTTGAGATTAGTGGTCAAAACATAGATTTAATAGCTCTTTTGGAAATCATAGTTTCCTTGCTTGCTTTATTTCATAAATCTGTTACTTCTATTTTAAACCTAGCCTAAAGGGTCTTTACCTTTTTTAACTTAAAAATATTTGTAACTCTTAGGAATTACTTAGTCTGCTTATAACTTTTGAGAATGAACTCAACTCTTTACTCTTGCTTAACTTTTAACTTGATTTTAAAAAAAAAATATAAAAAGGTTTGTTAAAGACTCTTGAGAACTTTAAGAACCTAATTACTTTGACTTGATTCTTAACTTTAAAACTTGACTATAAACTTCTTTGCCTTTATTCTTAACTCTCATTGAATGGATTATGGATTAAAGGTTTTGATTTGAGTTCTTTGGTGATTTATAAGTATTTAGAATTCATTTCAAGTAATTAAAATCACTGGAAGATGTTAATGTAGCTTTGAAGGACCTAAAAGGACTAAACTACGAAAACTGGATAAAAAACACCAGGTTGAGCATACTAGTGGCACGACGCACAAGCTTCAGTTGACTGAGGCTTTATTTTGGCATACTGGTGGAAATCCTTGGTTGACTGAGGCTAATATGAAGCGCATTGAAGGCGTGGCACGTCTGACAAATTTTTCAATTTTTTTTCATCTCCAAACTGTCCATACTTGTTAGTTCTTTCACCAAATAATTTGGTCTATTGGTACCGTCAATAAGTATTGAATTCAACTCAAAATAGCTCGAAGAAAAAAGAATCTAATCACCTTTATTCGAGAACTTAACTTTTAACATGAAATCAATTCACAAATACTCATAATCATAACAAATTGGTGTGTGGGTGAATTAGCCCAATACGATAAATCCCACATACCTAAATACGGATCACCCTCGACGAATTATACTAGAATCTCTTGGCATTTTTGATGAAATTTGCTTTTTTCTCACTTCTCCTTCTTGTCTTCTCTTTTCTCCCAAACCCTAAGCGTAAAAAGTAGTTATGTAAGGTCTTGATAGTACACTTTACCTGTCCATATGTTCAAGTAAGAAAAATAGTGCTTAAGTTCATGGTTGAGCCCATCACTTTCTAGAAGGATTGATGTACCGTGTTAACACATTATTTTCAATGCATTTTCTTAAGATTTGTGTGTGTCTACAGATTATTGTAAATTTTTTAACAAGTTTTGTGTCTTACTTTTTAGGAAAGATGCCCAGGTTGAGAACACATAAGGCAGCTGAAAAAAAGCATATTGAGACCTACAAAGGCCATCGACGGTCTGTCATCTCATCGACGAACTATAGGTCATGACCATAAATGGAATGTTCAGGATAAGGGAGACGAACAGGGAAATCTTAAAAAAGTATGGAGCACAAGCATAAACAATGATCCATTGGTTGATTAACTATCTGTACTGGTAAACCATCGATTGGTTCAGATAAGGTTCTAGTACCTGAATTTTAAAGATTCTAAGTGTGGAACAACAAAGAACACAGACAGGCTGTAGGTGGATCGACATACCATACTGCTGGTTGTTGTTTGATTTAGACAAAATTCTATCCAGTGATGAAAAACAATTCCAAGTATAAATTAACAGAGGCATTCGACAGAGGCATTCGACAGAACGTCGGTTGACCGACGACCCGTTAGAAAGGTCGTCGATGAAAGCATTTTTCTGGACAAATTATTCCTTATTTTCAGACATAACTCTCAGCTAATTATTAGAGTTTAAAGGACAGAATAATTCCATCTCAAAGTTTTTCCATGATGCTTCGATGTGGATTAGCTAAAGCATTCCAGCTGGGCCAGTGTCTGGTCTCGTGAGATACAAACCATTCCAAAGCTTCTCCGCTTAAAGTAAAACTAAAAATCCGCATTAGCTCAACTTCATCCCTCCCAACTACTACGGGTTTGTCACAGTTTTCCCTCAGGTGCATTAAGGGATTCCCTGTTCCTCCAAAAGTGTCAAACTTTTGTATCTTTAACCCTTCAAAGATGTATAGATTCGGATGAATGCATAATTCCTCATAGTTCAAAACGGCGACGTCAAGAATGCATTGATGTTTCTTCATTGCTTTTTGGATCCCCTCCTTTATGTCTATCTTTGCGGCCTCTTCGTTTGCCTTCCATTCTCTTTCCTTCTACTCATAATGGTCGAGCACATAATCGTTCACATCCTACTCATTTGTAACAGGAATTTTGAAAGTTATTTTTCAGTGTAGTGGTGGAGCTACGGAGGGACTTTGAGCATTCTAGGTACTTTGGTAGTTTTGTGGATAGGTTTGGGGTTAGTAATTTTTGGTTTGGTGGTGGTGAGAAATTTGAGGGTGTAATGCATTTTTGTTTTGGTTTTGATTCTAGTTTTGTAGTTGTGGAGCGGTGTGGGTATATGCATTTTGAGGAGGAAGAAGTTATGGGAATTTTAGTATTGAGGAGGGAGTCAGGTTTGGTAAGAGGCGGAGGCCTATTGAGGATTTTGTGTAGTCAAGTCTATCACTGAGGGATTTTAAGCAGGAGTAGATGGCGGAATCTGAGCTGGATCCATTCTTGAAGAGGGAAAGTATAGAGGAGGCGTACCATCAGTAGCAACGTTGGCAGTAAAACCTAGTGGAGGAAGATCTAGTCTCCTTTGCATGTCCACTCTCATCTCGTTGATCTGTCGGATCAACTGCATAATAAGTTCGTTCTGATCAGTTATGGTGGGCAGAGCCACCACAACGTTAGTAAGGAAAATTTCTTCGTTGTTGCCCCCATTACCGCTTTTCCCATGTTTGAACTTTGGCTGGGAAAGGAATCTTCAGGACCTTCAGATCTAGTGAAGTATGGATGATCAGCATGTTTAATAGACACATACTTGTTTCTAAATACATGTGGAAGAAAACAATTCAAAGGCAAATTTGTTAGTTTGAGTTTAGAGTACATAATGAAGGATATCACACATAGAGCACAGATAAACACAAAAAATTTGTATTGTTTGAGGACATTCTAACCCACGAGGAAAGGGGAAATTGATTTTTTGAACAATCAGGATTTTGCCCGCTTTAATTTGTAATTGTCATAGAAAAGTAAATCACGTTAAACTAGGGTCTTCTTGATGCATCTCTATGATGTCTGTTGATTTGAGCCTTGCATTTCCTTGTAGAATGAGAGGGGGAGAATGAAAATTTTAACAGATAAGGTCAGGCCTTGAAAGGCTATCTACATATCTCACAAGGAGAATTCAGTTCCTACGTAGTCCGTGTAGAGAAGGAAATATTTGTTTTCATTCATTTCTCTAACTGTTACAGGGAAATTCAAAATAAACAAATAGCTTTAAAGAAAAAATGTGGCTCCATTTCAGCCATTTTTCACCTTGACATTATATCAGCCACAAGAAAAAAGACTCGACTCAAATATTTTCCATTTTGACAAGGGCTTCGACGTAATAGCGAAAGATGAGGTATCTTGAGAGGCTATGATCTTCAGAATTATGATAAGCACAAGGTTTCCAAATTCTTTGCCACCAGGATCGAGACCTCTGTCTTTCTCATGGATAGAGGCTAAAACTCCATTGTGGACTAAATCATTGTAGATTTGTAGTAGGAACGCTCTGAATGGAGTGAAATAATGACAAAAATTTGAGTGTGCTCATTTTCCTCCGACTGGTCATAGGTGAGAACGGTATTATAGCCCCACATTTGCGGGATATTCCCAATGTCAATTTGGTAGCAAATTCTCACCTTAAGCAAAACACATTATTCTATAGTGTGCCCTCGCTGGTTCGGATGGAAAGCACACACCTTTGGAGATTTTACATGCTCAAAACCTAAATCTACTCCCTCATGAGGTTTCCAGTTAAGATGCTCATACACAAGAGTGCACGTCATAATTTTTGCTCCCATGTAATTGTTGGCTCATAAGACAGAAAAGTGATTCACTTGTTCTCCCCTTTTAGACGACCCAATAAAGGAGGCTTATAGATGATTTATTCATTGCTGTCTTCCCCAGCAACTCAAGGGTGGGTGTCCTCTGGATTATTATTCGCTTCTTGTTCACACAAAAGGTATTTCCCACACATCTTTTGAAGTTTGACAATCATGTCCTTACGGAAAGATTTATTCTTCTTCAACAGTTCAACCATTCTTTCCCTCATGGAACTTAATTCCTCCATCTCCACCATCAATTCCTCATTAAGTGTTTCATTTCTTTCCAGCACATTTGTGGTTTTAGAGTTTATCTTTGTTTCTCTTGCGTCCCTTTCGTAAATCCTCAGTCAAAGCATATCCAACTTATTCCTTAAGTCCTCTCTCTATATATAGATGTATTTCTTTTTCTTTAGTTTAGATGCCAAATCCTTATGCAGCGTCACAGTTGCAGCTTTGTAGACTGATATGGCAATTTCGACCTTGAGTCCTTCTTCTCTAACCTCTTGAATTTCCCGCGTGATTCGTTCTATTTTCCTCTACAACTCTTCTCCAGTAAGTTCCATCTCGACGCTCTTTATTTTCCTGAGACTATAGAGTACTGTTTTAGGATTTTGAGGTAGGATTTTTTTTCTTTTGATTGAGAAACTTAAGACTCGGGAAATTTGGTCAAACTTTATAGTAGTGACTTATATTTTCTTTTCCTGGAGAGGACTGGGTTGAATATGCCCTCATTAAAAACAACATATCACAGAAACAACTAAAACACATATATTGCGTCCTAATAATGCATGTGGCCTTTTTGTTCCAAGGGTAGGCCTAGCGATCTGAAGGATGTTTGGCCTAATTTAAGCAGATCTTTGCAACCCCCAAAATAAGCTTCACCAATAATTGTAAAATTTGTTAAAAAGTTTTACTAAAAATGGGAATACATTTTCGGGAAGGGAATGCTTTGCAAATACAAAATAGAAAATAATCCCAAGTTGGGGAATACGAAACTTGACGATCCTACTCCTCTTTTTTCCTTTTCTACCTCTTTGCGGATGATGTACTTGCTTTATCATATATTCATACATTTATCAAATAAACCACTTACAAAGTATTCGCCGAATAGAGTAAATGCAACAAAGTACACAAGCTTCCTGAATTCAAATGGAAGATAACCTACTCAATTAAAAGACAAAATATTGGGTCACGATAGAGGTCATAAATATGAGTAAAATGAGTTTAACTATTTTATTAGATTATTGGGAATAATTTTTTGAAATACTCTACCTTATTCTCCTACATGAAATGGTTTTGCGAAAAATAAAAATAGAACTTTTGTTGAATTGACTTATATAAAATTTTATGCTTATAGTGCCAAGTGTACCTATAAATTTATGGGTGAAACTATTTTGACTGGTTGTTATGTGTTTGAATTGTGTGCCTTGTAAAATGTGTAAATTAAAACAATGAGTTGTTGAAACGTCGCAAACCAAGTTTGAAATATTTAAGAGTTTTGAATTATCTAACTTTTGTGAGGCTAACTGATCCTAAAATTACAAAATTGAGTAAAAATGTTACTACTTGTGTTTTTCTTGTGTATGCTTCAACTAGTAGAGTCTATATATATTTTGGAATATTGAAGATAATATTACAATAGAATCTGCCGATGTTATATATCATGATACTAAATTTGCTTTTAATTTGAAAAATAGTGGGGGTTAAAGAATAGAACAAAATATTTTATCTCTACCGTGTTCTTTTACTTCTACTTCTTCTTTGGTACAAAATGTTGATGATTTTCAGTTAAGAAGAAGTATACTAGCTAAATTAGAAAAAAAATTTGATCCTAATTTTCATGTTTTTTAGTGTTAGAGATGAACCTTTAACTTTACAAGAAGTTTTAATTTACATGATTCTACTCTTCAGAAACGAGATTGTAATGAGGAAATGAAATTTCTAATAAGTCTTGAAAATTTATTGACATAACATTGGGTTGTAAATAAATGATTGCAAATGGGTCTTAAGAAAAAAATTGAAATAGAATGGTTCTATTGATAAATATAAGGCTAGACTAGTTAATAAATGTTTTAAGCAACCAAAAGGCCTATAATTTTTTGATACTTATGGTTACAATTTTTTATTGCATATTCATCAAATGGATGCAAATCTATTATTAAATACTAGAGACCTGAATGGGGAAAATTATATGAAACAACAGAGTATTTTGTGAAGGAAAACCAAGAAAACAAAGTGTCAAAAATTACTAAATTTTTATATTACTCGAAACTCACAACAACATTATGACATGAAATTTTTTTATTTCTACATGATTCAAAATGGGTTAGAAACATAATGAGTGTGATAAATTCATATATCATAAATCTTTAAATAATTTACATGTTATTATTTTCCTATATATTGATAATTTTATTGATCTTTGACTATATAGTTAATGTTGTTGATAATGATAAAAAAAAAAGTATTTGAATTCATTTTGATATGAAAGATCTTGGTGAATTTTTTTTTATTGTTGTAATAAAATTTACAAGAACATGTGATAAAATTTTCGTTAACCTGTCACATTATGTGGAGAAATTTATTAAAAATATATAATTTTCTTGATTGCAAAGCATGTTGTAGCTTCTTATTATTCAGCTATTCATTTATTTCCTGCTCAAAGTGAAAATGATGTGGTAAATTAAAAGAAATATGCTAGCTTAATTGCATGTTTGAGATATATGATATATTGCACTAGACATGATATTGCATATAAGGTAGGAATACTTGGTTGGTATGCAATAAATCTATCTAAGGAACATTGGTGTGTTATAATAAGAGTTAGTAAAATTATTTTATTGGGAAAAAAACTTGTATTTTCTTATACAAAAAAGATAATGTTGTATTTGAGGGCTTTTCTAATGTAGATTGAAAACTTTTTCATGTTATTCATGTTCCACCACTAGATAAAATTTTACTTTGGGTGGTTTTGCTTTTTTTTTTTTTTTTAAATAATAGAATCAAGAAATAATTGTTAATTCTGCTATAGAGGTTCAACTAATTGCTTTACATGAGCTTGCGAGGAAGAAAATTGGTTGTGAGATATATTAACTATACCTTATTTTGAAAAATAAATTTCTCATATTTTAACTAATTGTGATAGCATTGCTGCAATTGGTAGAATTCAAAATTATTATTGCCACGTTACATTAAAACCTATAAGGATGAAATATTCTAATGTGAGTTCATATTTGATAAGTAATACCACTAATGTTTATTACGTCGAATCTTAGAATAATATTTTATATCCTCTTACTAATGCCTTATAAAAAGAAAAGGTATGGAACATATTGAGGGGCATGGGGTTAAAGTCGATAAATCCTTGAGTCATATATGATGAAACTCAACTTGGTAACTAGAGATCCTATAACCAAGTTCAATGGGAAAAACGAATTAAATGATTACTTTTGTTTCCCAAGGACTCCCAAAATTTATGAGAATGGCATGCATGATCTTCCTCAGTCTTTGAAGACCAAAATCACATCATTAAGACATTACAAAGGAATCCAGAAATGGTTTAAATACACCATCATCAAACTCATGAAGGTCTCATGTAATTAATCATCCCAAACGATAGAACAAAGAACTCTTGGTGTCCATATTTTCTATGTGTGAATTCTTGTTTTCCTCTGTTTTCATTTTGGGGAATGTCGTTTTAAAAAATGGATTAATGGTAGATCCTAAATGATTGAATCATTCAAGAACTCGGTCTGTCCTAGTTTAGTCGCTGAATTTTTTGAGGCTTTCCAGCTACTATTGGTGGTTTTCGTAAACTTTTTCCCTTAGTGACATGCACTTGACAATGATGACTCACAAACAAGTGCTTTTTGAGTTGACAGACAAATGTGAAGAGTGTTTCCAAAATAATATACAAAGTACACGTTATAACAAATACTTTTGTAATAATGTTTACACACCTGACATCTTCTTTCAAAAAATTAAAAGAAAATCATGTAACATCTTCAAGTATGTGTATGAGATTTCATTAAAATATGCTAATACAATCCATATATAGGGAAATAAAAGAACACACACCCTTAAAGAAAATTCAATTGCAGGATTATCACACGCATAACATCAATTTTGCCAAGTTAAAATAATTTGTTGAAGTTGTGGAGTTTGTGTAAAACATTGTATCATGAAATCTATATAGCAAATTTTGTGGCAGATCAGTAGTTTGTAGTACTCAGTAGTTAGCAAAGCTATCATCCTAAAGTTGTATATACTAACACGTATAGCAGAAAATATTAGTGACGGAACATACACATAATAATTATATTCATGGAGGAATGTGGATTTTAGGCCAATCGTGTGTATACAAAACCTCCACCTAAAGATAAAAAGTCATACATATACATTTTCCTTCTATCTATATAGATCATGTTGGGTCCAAAAATGCACCTTGTATCACTGAATTTCGATTAATGGAAAATAAAGTTTCAAAAAATTGTTCATTCTCTTTGGACATATTACCACTTCAAAATAACCCATCTTGACTTGAGTCAGTTTACATTCATGTTATAGATACTCATTTTCCTTACCATTAAGACACATCCCATGTAGGCACATGATTAAGGAATATGAAGGGCATGCTTTCAGAATTATATGTATTATGGTGTACCCTTCACTTTGAATGTTGGATTTACTACTACCTGATTCTTTTATTCTTTTTTCCCATTATGCTTCATCTTCATTGTATATTAATTGATGATACATTTAGTTTAAAATTCATTCCAATAATGTGTTTGAGAACATTTTCTGTGAAATGTGTGTATAAACAGTAGCAGGAATGGTACTGCCTCTTGAAAAACTCTTTTTTTTTCCTTGACAGGTTTTTTGCACTTCTCTTTGAAATGATTATTTATAAGTGTGTGAACTCACACAAGTCTAGATGAGTAAATCAAAATCTCTCGAGTGTAGTCGTCCTCTATACACCGGATGTAAATGGAGGATGTGGGGGTTACTCCAATGTCCCTCTTATCATCATGAGGTACTATTGCACGCCTACATTTATCTGTGATGATGACCGAAAAGGGAAGGGACATCTTGCAGTTAAGCTCAGTGCCTTGATGATCTTTATAGATGGCTTTCCTCCAGATTACTAATACCACATCGAGCTGGATTGAGGGAGAATAAAGACTTACGTGTAGTTGCACGGTACTAGTTTGGATTAATCCGAAACTCCATCATGCCTTTACAAAATGAGTCCATCCTCCGCTATACAAAGGCAGACTGCCTCATCTTACCAAAGAAGACACTCAACTTGGGACTTATTATTGAGAAAGAGTGTCCATAAGGGCCGATGATAGAGTACTTGACTAAATATGCCCTAAAATATATTAGGAACACGCCCCTTTACATTTTAAGGAAGAATACAAAATAAGTCTTAAATATGAAACTGAGAAAAAGAACTATGCCCTCGAATTTTTAGGGCATACTTAGTCTTGAGAGAGTCTTTCCAAAGATTGTATTCTAACTTCAACCTTGCTTCAAAACCTATACTTATAGAGTATACAAAAGTATAGGGTTAGTACAAATAATGTACTAAGTCTGACATATGCAAAAACATGCAAGAAGGGACATTTTAGTATAAATACATTTTCATGAAAATTAAGTAAAAGTTTAATTAATATAGAATTAAAACAACATAAGAATCTTAATTTAACACTTAGAGAAGGACTTCCATAGTTTTTAACAAAAAGGGTCAATTAAAAGTAAACTCTCCAAAATTACAATGAATCCATTTTAACTTAACAGTGAACAGAAAACTCCTAACATGTAAAGGATAACACATTCACATATGTTTATATAAGTAGGATAAATAGTACAATAATATTAATCATAATCAATATTGTAAACCATTCCTTACCCTAATACCATCTTTCACATTATGCTTTATATTATCAATACACCTTAATCAGGTTACTAGCATTGATGACTACGCACAAAACCTTCATACTCATGATCATCATAATATCTATTCACTTTACATATATTGATCTCAAAGAAATGATCACAACATGTATTGATAGACAAGAAGTATACACTGCCACCACAAGTAGACCAAACCATACAACATCCATTTCAATACTAAAGAATAGAAGTTAGGTCAACATTCTAATTCCCCAAGCCATGATCATCATAGATAAATCCTCAAAAAATCAGAATCAGTTGATATACATAGCAATAGAATTCAACTAAACCTCACAGTCGAAGCATAATTCAATTATCATTTAAAGATCATAAAACTCACTATATAGGCGAAATTGAGAAATTAGGTAAATCATGGGTTCTTCAAGGATTTAAATTGAAAATAACCTTAAAACATTTATTAAACATCAATTAATCATTACAATAACTTTGAAAATCATTTGACAATGAACCCATATTCAGATTTAAATTAAGAAATTTGATCTTAGAAACACATTGGAAAATCTTTGATACAACTCGTTAGATAAAGGTTATCAAAGTATCAAGTGTTACCATAGCTTAGTAAAAGAAAATACCATGAAATTTTGAGAAGAGAGCACTTGGAAATGCATCCCCTAGCTTGATCTTGAGCTTGGTCTCCAATGGAGATCTAGAGAGATTATTATTACAGAGGGAAAGTATATTGGGAGCACCATTTATGGGCGAATAACAAGTCCTAGTATGTAACCCTT
Organism: Solanum habrochaites; assembly: GCA_027704765.1. Classification (NCBI taxonomy): domain Eukaryota; kingdom Viridiplantae; phylum Streptophyta; class Magnoliopsida; order Solanales; family Solanaceae; genus Solanum; species Solanum habrochaites. The sequence goes on along the minus strand of JAKWJA010002494.1, from coordinate 7,608,324 downwards.
ATTTTTTTCTTCCGTAGCCTCACAATTTATCAGATTTCCCCGATTTTCGCCAGATGCTTGAACTTCAAATCGACGGTCATCATTTACTATCCGTCGATGAGACGACGGTCCATCGATCAGATGACGGTCCATCGATGAGACGACGGTCCATCGATGGCCTTCGTAGGTCACTTCTGCACTAAATATCAGCTGCCGTCTACGTTTTGGTTTTAGACACCTTTCCTACAAAACAAAGATAAAATCATTTTAAAAATCTTACAAAAAGGATTTAGACGCACACCAATCTTAAGAAAAAAATATTTAAAGTACCGTGAAACCACGGAACATCAAAGAACCAAACTATTAGGTTGAGGTCGATCCATGACTTATTCATAATTAACCAAAATTTGAAGTAAAGGATAATGATCATAAGACTTACCGAGAATCCTTCATGGCTCATGCGGCGCGTGGTAACTAGAATCCAAACTTCCCTTCAGAACGCCTTCTCACCTTCCACCTACACCTTTAAATATAATAAAATGTATAGAATTATTACAAACACTTGTACTAAGTATTACTTATTGCATAAAATCATGAAAAGGGACATTCAATAGAAATATGCTTTTCTTGATAGAACACCATAGTATAAGCATATGAACAAGATTTATCACCTTAAAAACATATAATATATCACGTAAGAATTTTATTACATATTAAGGAACATTACATTGAACTAAATTAAGACTAAGACAAAGTGATATCGCCCATACACCCTCTATGTAAAAGTAATTCTAAGACTTACTGAAGTAAGACAAAGAGAGATCGCCCATACACCCTCTCTAGGAACACCTAAATGATCCTTAAGACTACCTTTATTCAGAAAAATACACTTACAATACGCCAACACACATAACATGAGATCCTCCTACCAAAGGTTATTTTAAGGTTCACTTGGGTGAGTTTTGAAGCGAACACTCATACAATCCCTTCATCCACACCGAAGATATCCTTTAGCTTACCAAGGATATAATAATTCTCACTATACATAATAGTATACATATAACATGACATTCTCTTTTTAAAGGTTATCCAAAAGACTTACTTAAGTAATGCAAGAAGAGAACGCTCATACATCATTTCCACGATTACCAAAATGATCCTTAAGACTACCTCGCTTTTGATTATGTTTACTTATTCAAGTTATTTTTCTTATCTAAAGTCATTCTTAAGACTTACCTCAAAAAGACATGAAGTGACAATTCCTACGCCCCCTTCACAACTTAACTAGAAAACCGTTAACTACTCTAGGTAAATAGTGATTCATTTATTCATGTATTCTAACTTAAGTCATCAGTTACATTAGTTTAGTTAACAGACTTACATCACATAAGGACATTCAAGTAATGGTGCAACGTCTAGATAACATTTTATGGTATATTTCGTCGGGTAAACACATAACTCAAACATAATTTATGAAAATTTTAAAAAGGGGGTTATTAAATACCTAAAATTGGTACTTGGCTTGTTGTTCGAACTACATTGTAAGACTTGTAGAATACCCTTCATCGGAGTAGAATTAGTGAGGGACAATTGATTTGTATTAACGTTCATGCATTTTTCCTATTTACCTACATGCAAAGAATTTTCATTCATCGTAATTTGTTTTCTAAAAGATTGGATTTTTAATGTTCTTGAATATTGCTCTTGAAAATCTTTCATTCTTGAACATGAATTGACATTTGGGATTTATTTGATGATCTAAGTGTTTTTATTCAATTAATTTGGGTAGATCATTGTATATATGATGTGGGTACCTGAAATCTAAGCGAAATTGAGAAAAGAAATTTAAAAAGAATCATTTACGTTGAGAAAACCACTCAAGAAATTCTTCAGGCGCCACCTGGGCAAAGCCAAGCACGACTCCCCCATCCACGCTAGAGGGTGGAGCGCCCGTAAAGCGCAAGGATGAGGCCTCTGAGCTTGTGTCTTGGTGCGACGCACCCGAATCAGCGTTTTTCAGCTAGTGCTTGTAATCAGTGTTTAACTACTCTAAATGACTTCTAAGCGTATGCAAATCATACATAAACATGAATTTCAACCTTGAATCCATAAGTTCAAATTCAATGATGGTTAAGAGTAACGATAAGGAAAAGAAGATTATTTAAAGTTTTGTAAGTCTTTTAAAACATTTTAATTTCATTTAAGACTTAAGTTTGAGTTCAGTACTGAGTAAAGTGAAGATCTTTCTTCAAACAAGTATATGGTGATTAATTATTCCCAAAGAAGTATAAAATGTTTTTCCTATTTAAACAACAAAGTAAACATGTGTGAGGTCTTAACCCTTAAATTCCTAGGATATATGTAATCTTAGATTACGACATCTGAGTTAAACTATGCCGTCTATTGTCCCTCCATTGGATGTACCAAGTTTTGGCCACATCTTTGAGTTGGTAAGTGGCTAAATCAACCTTCTCAGTAGTAGTCAACCCAATAGTATAAAGGATCTTGTAAATTTCATAAATGAACTCTTGGGGGTATTCCCCCACTTTGGATCCATAGAAAAAAGGAGGATTCATCCTAGTGAAATCTCTCAAACGGGAGGCCATGGTGCTAACTTGTTGGTTTCCTCGGGGTATCACCTCCTTATAAACTTGGGCCTTTATAGCTTTTCCTTGAGTAGCTTGTCCTTGAGTAGTGACGATTTGTGTTTTAGTTGTAATGGCCTAGTCCATTTGGAGAAAATTTTCTCTTATATACCCATCCACTATGGGAGGAGAAGCAACCGTAACTTGATCACCCATAGTAACTTATTCAAGTTGAGGCGCTTGGCTATGCTGTAATTCCGCATTAACAATGCCTTCCTCGGTCCTTCTTGAGGCTGCTGTTTGAGTATTCATACCTATAACCGCCATATAAGGTTTAGGTTAAAGCACACATAAAGTAGACTCTAGAGGTACGATGTAGGATTACAAGAAGATGAGAGTTTCCTAAGCATCACATAGTTCCTCATTCATAAGTGTGGCACGCTTCACAATTTCGAATACGAATGTACATAGACGTTATTTAATGAAATATCAATCCTAGATATATTAAACCTCATGCTCTGATACAAAGTTTGTCACATCTGGGGAGCACCCCCTAGATGTAACTGACTTCGTCGTCCTCTTTCATGACTAATACTAGTTTCTTAGCATACATCATTACATTCATCGGTTAAAAATGCGAAAAATTTAGAAATTTATTCTACATTGACATTTACATAGACCACTACATAAATATAATATATATTTATATCGAGTATACATAGACCCTTCGTACAAGAAGAATACATAGTCTTCTAATTTTATTGCACATATATAGTATAAGATAGTGTTATAAGAAGTCTATAACATTGCCTCATATTAAAACATCTAGATAAGAGTATCACAATTTGGGAATATCCCTTACATCAACAATTATAGAAACATATAATCTTTATTATTACAATACCAAAATGAAAGGGAATGAACAAAGTATCTTTAAGACTAAACAACATCCAATAGGTAGATAATAGCATAGTCCTCAGAAACTAAGGACAAACTGAACTTGGAAGATAAAAATCCAAGCATTAATCAAAACCTTTTCTAATATCAACAGTCGGACCCTAAATTTGTATTAAACATCCCACATGGATTAGAACACATTTTTACTAAGTATGGGCGTAAGCACATAAACAAGTGAAATCATGCTAAAGAGGACATTTGATAAAAATAATGTTAAAGTACTTTGAAAATCCTTAAGAACAATCAATAATACTGTCACAACCTAGATTCTGGAATCCAAATCGTAACCGGTGTCGTTGACCTCTCAGAGGTAACAGACAAGTATCTTCTTGCATTCATGACATTCATCTAATTAAATTTGTGGAAAATTTAAAACTTTTTAAACATAGGAAGTATACGCAGACTCCATTAGTTATTAACTAGTTACATCATATACTAAGCTCAAAATAAAGATACAACCATCTAGTAAATACGAAATCAATTTAAATCAAAGAATAACATATCATTGTTGATTGCCAAGACAACCTTATTACAACACTTTGAATAAAAGTATGAAATAAATGCTAAGAAAAACATCCACTATCAATGTCTTAAACTAACACTAGACTAAAAACTGTAGCATCATCGAAATCAAAAGGACCTACCAAATGGTCAGGAGAACGCTGATGTCCAGACCGCTACAACGAATCTTCAATCTGCTCTTTGACCCGCACCTATAAAAGTAGTAAATTGTATAGGGTTAGTACACACTTGTACTAAGTATGGGTGTATGCACACATACACATAAGGCTATGCATAATCAAGGAAAGCTCTTCCTAAACAACATGCCATTTCTGGAAAGTAATTTCACTAGACTTTCCTAATTCGTTATCTGCGAATTGTGGTATGAATGTGACATATTTTAATGCTTTAAAAGCACACAACTCATTTTATATGTATAAAATTCATTATAATCACCAAAATAATTTTATAACAACTTGAGCGAAAATTTCAAATTTTCCTATGCCAAACCCGAGAGCCCCTTTTTTAGGCTTAGAATTTTTTTCATTCTTTTCCTTCTTCCTGTTGTGTAGTTCAATGATTACTTTGATCCTATGTTTTAATTACAAGTGCAATGATTAATTATATTCCCATAGCCACAATGAATCAAATAAGTAATCTGACGACTAAGGAATGATTTTACTACCTTATAATGTGTCATTCGTTACTCGATGTATCCATTAACATTTCATAAGAAAATCTTATTTGTCCTTTCCCATTATTTGCTGAAACTTCACAAGTATTGATATTGGCAATTAACATTCTTAGTCTCTTCTTCATAGCTCACTTTGAACATACGTTCCATCATCATTCTTTCTTTCTTTCATAGAGACATCTTTAGATGTAAGATCATGCGAGCTAACATGAAAAATAGAGTCTTCCCAACACCGAAAAGAGGTGATCAACGATTAAAATTAATCTAGATCATGTGAAATACTCATGAAATCCAGTGTCCGCCCCACACCAAAATGAGGTGATTCTCGACTATGGCGAATCCATCTCAGGCGTTCACTCCACACGAAAAAGATTGGCTTACGATTATAGTGAACCAAGACATGTTTTGAGAATTAACCGACATAGATCATGTGATCTAGACATGAAATCGAATGTCTACCCCACACTAAAAAGAGGTGATCTCACGGCCAAGGTGAAATCGAAATATACCTAGCTCTCTTAGGTGGAAACTATAGGCTAGTTCCTAAGTTGTCTAGACATATTTTGAAGACTAGAAATTAAGGAGCTTAGTTATGCACCTCGGTGGTAGCCTCGTTTCATGAGACATACATGTGCAAGCAGATGCTAACTTTCATTATCTTCTTTATCTTTCAGAGTTGACTCAAACATTATGGAAGTTTGCTTCTAGAATGAGATTTACTTACTCTATTTATGACTTATCATCCTTACTTTAAATTGATGAAATCTTAATTGTCCTTACATATCATCCTTTTGTGTTAATGAGACTCTCTCACACATTCTAACACCATCATTCGTGAGTATTTTTAACATAGAACCTTAGGTGTAAGTGAGGCTTGTCTCACTTCCTTTAAAACCTTATTCTGGTCATTTCTTTAAATTATACCTCATTAGTTATGTTATTACTCGTGCTACTTACTTACTTTAGAGTAGTAGTTTCATATCATCGATTATGGATGATGAGCACTTCATTCAATGAGCTTCATAAGTTCATATATCATTCTTGTAGAACATATTGGGAGTTGTACCAATTAATGCAATGCTCTTGGATATGGGTTCATTGAATTGGCTTAGAAGTGCTTAAGTTGTCATTTCTTTACTCTAAATACACAAGATTGGCATATGATTAATCTTGGCCTAAACACTTGGATATTAAACTACATAACCATTTTTATTGGCATAAGTCAATTTTACGTGTGTTCATATTTAAATTTAATATATATGAACCATTAGCAAATACATTAATAATTTAACATAAATTTATGGCCATTTTCATGCATCTTTTTGGGACAATGTATTGTTAGGTAATTTATTTGAATAAGATATGCAATACACTCAAGATGTGAATTCATGGAGGTCTTTTTAACCAATCTTAGTTCATGACTTGAGGGATAACGTTTTTAAGAATCTTGGACAACATCATATTAAAATTCAATGAATATAAAATCTTCATAGCGTAACAATAACAAGAAGTCAACATTCGGAAAAACACATCAATACTTAAACATTTATGGACGTAACTAGCATATCCTCGATTCTTAGTTCACCTTGTAAACATTTAACTTCATACAATTACAATTTCCTAGGTACATTCGACATTCATAATTCAATAATTCTATACAATAACATTATCCAACACCACATACAAACAACATGATCTCTAACGTACTCAAGATTGAAATCATACTAGGATACTAGGGAAAGGAAGTTCGACGAGAACGATGGGAACAACCCTAGTTTTCAAGATCTCATGAATCGTTTGAAGGAAAGTAATCTTGGAGAAATAATTCTAGGAGAGAAACTCATACTTTAAGTAGAACTTAATCTACGAAGAGCACCTTAAACGATAAATGATGAAACCTTGGAATTGCCCTAGAACGTTGATGGAAACTTTTCCTGTTTTAGGCTTTCGTTCGTTCACTGATTTGTGTTGTGAAATTATTAGTGTTTGAACGTGAGTCTAAGTATTAGGAACTTACCTTGACTCATTAAGCTTTGGTAATTAATTTAATGAGTTATTTACTAAAAAGCTCCTCCTATATTGACTAGAAATAGGAAAACATAACACCTAGTCAAATCTTGAAATTGGTATTGACTATGGTTTTGGTCATTTTTTTGACTTTATATTAATTAATTAATTCCTAAATTAAATTAATTTAGGGACCTAGGGTAAGTATTAAAGTAACCCCAAGTCATTGGAACCATAATCAACACTTTACGACCATCATAGGTTAAGTACTAGGATGTTTCTTGAATTATAATAGGTTAGTGAATGAATTTCGTTTAGAACATTTAAATTATTAAATTAAATTTCTAATTTAATTAATTAGGTGATCTAAGTTAATTACTAAAGTACCCTTTAGTTGTTAGGACCTTAACTAACTCTTTGAACCATCCTAGGTTAGGTGCTAGGTTGTCTCTTTAACTAATACTAGGTTAGTGTCAACCCGGTTAAGTCTTAGGTTATAGGGTGCACTAATTGGTCCATTTAGGTTAGTCATAGGTTAATAGGTAGCTATGGAAGTAAGTTAGAGTCTATAATTAGTTATAGAGCTAGGACCCACATGGGTGAACCCTTGTGCACGCCTGCTCCCTAATTACTCTAACCAAATTCGATTAGGGTGGTCCCCTCTTGTCTGTTTCTCCCTATGTGTTTGACATGGGCTTGCACATGGGTTTCTTCTACTTTCCGAACTAACTATTATTTATGGTTCATTTTGGAATGTTTACTTATTGTCCCAAGGATCCTCACTATGTCCTTGGGCACTACTTAATATACATGATAATTTTAAATGGTCATGTGTAATGGTACTTGGATGCCTAGTACTTTGTGTGAAACTATTATGAACGGATTTTCGTTTAGCTTAGGGTCTTGATTGAAGGTACATTTCTGAAACAATCACATTAATTTAGAAAATTGGCTAACACCCTTTTAAGCCAATATTTTCTAATATGCCCAATATTTTGCTTATCTGGGCATTATATATAAATTTTCTAATACCCCTTAGCAAATTTTCAATACTATGCTCAATATTTCTCAATATTGGGCATTGGGATGCCTATGTACCCGCAATACATATTATTAAAGACTTATTGATCTCTTCACTAGACATGTAATTTCTCGTAATGTTACAAATCCACATAATCCAATAATCACATAATTCATAAGTCAAACCCATGTACGACACAAGATCAACATCAACAAGTAATAGTTAAGTCAACTTATATAAGAATTCATAACATCATAATATAAGCAAGACCCTTACTCAAAACCCACCATTCAAGTTCAATGACCAAGTAAAACCCCATAACCTTATTCAATCAACTAAACCTAACAAAGGATCACAAATAATTCGTAACCTACCATAACATAGCCTCAACAATAACCATCATGATATATAGAAATAGAGGCCAATAACGTGTTGATAAATGAAACTAACATCATATAAGATCATCAACATGTAAAGTTAACATAACCATAAAATTTACTCTATAATACTATTATATCATAAGAACATTCTTCTAGAACATCCCTCAAAGTCAACTAGTGCAATGCCTAGGTAGAGTCCCATACACCTACCTAGACTAAGCTAACCTCTCAAGTAACCCTATCTAGAGTTCACATAATTATTTCATTTTTACTTTCGTGAACACTTCACTTTAACGAAATAGACCACAAGAGCTAAGTACGGAATCCGGTGTTGTAATACCTTACACTGATAGAAAGCTTTTTAGGTGAATTAACTAGCTAGTCTTCCAATGGTGGTAACATAGTTCTCGAACTATGAGATATGTATGTAACCCTCTAAATTCCTACGGCATTGAAGCCTCATCTAACAGGAATCCATTCGGCGAGTTTCCCTCATAGGGGAGTCAATACCTTATAAAGAGCTATAGGGTGAATCTTCCTCTATGGGAAGTCAATACCTCCCATTGTCTTGTTCACTCTGTGTTATGCTAAGTCCCTTTTTGAAATGTGTTTTATTATTAGTGATCACTTAATTTAGTTCATAGGGTTTATCCCTTGTATAATCATTGTCATTTAGCTCAATAGGTATTGCATGAGAATATCATTTCATGGAAACCCTCTATGTGAGATTAGCATATCATCATCAACATTTCATAACAAGACACATAGGCAAGTCATTACCAACCTTATATCATTTCATCTTAAGCATAATCTCACCATCATATTGTCATGGAGTTTCAATTAATGATCATACGAACACCTATATAGGCTATTTACAAGGTACACTTCAATTGAACTACATCACCAATCACAAGACATCAAACTTGAAGTAAAGGTTAGGATAATTAAGACTTACAAAATCTCCTTCAAAAGCCATCATCATGGTCTTAACATCAACCAACCAATTACATTCAATAATAGGTGTAGTAAAAACAATCAATAGTAATTAGCAGAAGAGCTAGGTCAATTGCATCATCACTATCCCATTTAACATCAATTCATAACCTAGGGTTAGAGGAATTAGTGTTCATTATGAAGTCATCAAGAAATAGATCAAATCCCAACAATACAAAAAACTATTCAATCCATATATGAATTAGAATAGATAAATAAAGTCTAATAATCAAATCATTCTTCAATTGCCATTAATTAATGACCAAGATCCAAGATTTGGGGAATTTAGGGAAGGTAATATGATCAACATTAAATTGAATCAATTAACATCAATTAATCAACAGTCTATATTCAATAAAACATAGGAAATCACATTTTATCATCAATTTGAAGTTCAGAAGAAAACCCATTAGAATTAGAAAATCCCACGGAATTTGGTACTTTGAAATAAATTTTTAAAGGACTTGTTGGGGAAAGGAATCAAAAGATTGAAGAACCCATACCTTATTGAATATTAATCCAGAAAATTGAAATGAAACCTTTGAGAAATTGACTTTTTTCTTCAAGCTTTATTCCTTCTTCAATGAAGGAAAAGGGGAGAGAGAAAGTAGAGAGATGTAAAAGCTTTTGGGTTTTGTTTTAGGAATTTGGTTTGGTTTAATGAATAATGACATAAAATGCCCTTGGTCTATACATAATCTGTAACACCTTGAAAATCCAAGACGTATGGTAAAACCTAACATAGGTGAAATAAAGTCTAAAAACAATTTCTAAGTCAATTTTTATTGAATATAGGTCATTTGGAAGGTTTAAGAACAAAAATGTCCACAGACATCCGGGAAGTTGGTTCAAAGAGATGTTAGTGTGACTTAGACTTTTTACTAAATTTTAGGTAGCTAATGGGTGTTTAAGTTGGTTCATGATTGGAAAGTATGGGTAAGACTCCCAAGGACCAACCAAGGGCCCTCAAGAAGAACCCCTACACTTTGAAGAAACACTCCCTGGCAGTGTGCATCAATGGGACACACGACGGGGCGTCGAGGCCACCGTCATCCCTCACTTAGAAAGATTGTAAAGTCCCTTTTTTACCTAGATACTGTTACACTCGATGGAAAGGGATAACAGGGCGTCATGGGCTCGACGGGGCGTCGAGGCCACCGTAATTCCATTTTTAGAAAAATTGGAGGAAGTCTCACCTGCATATGCTATGATAGAGACAACGGAAATGCAGGACAGAAGGGGGGGTCTTTTCGTTGACCCACCGATGAACTGTCGACAGGGTTTCGTCGGTGAGGGTCGAATTTTCAGTAATGGATTTTAATGATTTCATTTATAATAATTAAATGTTTCATGAATTAGAGAGTGATTAAAGGGAAAAAAATTAACTTGTTTATGCCCTTTATAAATACCCTTGACCCTCATTAACTAAAAGCCACCTCTCAAAGTAAACTCTCTTCATTGTCTCTTATTTCTCTCTCTACAAGAACCCACCATTGAAGGCTAGAAAGAACTAGGGTTAGGGTCTTGAAAAGGGTTGATTCTTAATCAAATTGTTTAGAAACACTAAAGTATGGGTTCTATTCACCTTTGAGATCCTTTCCTCAAAGGGTTCCTTCAAAATGGATTTCAAAAAGATAAGTTTTCTTATGGGTTTCATTCAATTACAAAATTGAAGTTATCGATTGAGATTTTTGTTAGTTCATAGGGTAATACTCAGTATATTTACATGTAATTCAACATGCTTAATATAATTGTTGATTGTTTGATCAAATTGAAGAACATGATCTTCTATCCCTTACCCCACGTACTGATCTTGACTTATGATTGTATGTTGATCATTCAATTGAGTAGGTTGTTGATTAGATTACTATCCTATGGTGATATTATGGTTGAATTAAGATGAAATATAGGCCTATCAAGATAGTTCTTTAGATATAATTTAGGTTATGGATTCTTATGTGAAATTAGCTGAAGTATCTTGTCTCAAGGGTTGTCTAAATATGAGTTGTGTTATTGAGATGCAATCGGCCTTGGTATTCTATTAATTTTCATTTTGTTATGATGTTAATCCAAAAGTTGGGTTGAGTTATTGGTTGATGGTAAGACCTTGATAGTAGACTATGAGAAAGACTTGGTAAGTCTTAGAATATGTATCTTTACTTCTAATTGTGATTAATTGTTGTTAAGCTATGATATTACATTGAATTATACCTTATATTAAGATTATAGGGTGGTATGATGTTTAATTGAAATGTCTTGACTATGTTGAGAGGTTTATTTAGGTGTAAGTGCTATAATGATGGTGAAAATTATCAATGTGCCTTAAAATGTTATGAAATGTAAAGTGTTAAACCTCACTTATATGAATTGTGATGAAAGGATTTAAATTCATACAAAACTTATTGAGCTATTGATGATGATTATTATACAAGGGGTAGACCCAACGACCTAAATTATGTTATGATTGATAATTAATTCCTAAAAGACATTTCAAAAAGGGACTCTATCTTAGCATCGAGTGAACTAAATAGAGAAGTGTCCTTTCCCACATAGATAAGGCAGGAGCACCACATCAGTCTTGACATTGGAGATCATAATGCATGGAGCATAAATAGGATCCCAACTAAATCTTTTAGTTCTTGAACTATGTATCCCCCATAGGAATACTAGCTAGTGGATCCACGTAGTTACTATGTTTAATGTTTTGGTACTACTTTGTTAAGTAGTCCGCCTTCTTTCGGTGTAGTGTTTTATGACACCGAATTCCACACTAGCTCATGTGGTCTATGTCGGTTAGGGCAAGATGTTCCAAAAAATTAAAACAAATTAATGGACTAGAACTCTAACTTTGATAACCTAAGGGGTCTAGCTTAGTCTAGGCAGGGGTATGGAACTCTACCTAGACATTGCACTAGTTAGTCTGGAGGGGAGTCTTAGGAGGAGGTTCTTATATGTTAATGTTACGATAATATATATATATATATATATATATATATATATATATATATATAATATATATATATATATATATTTATGACGACCATGTCATATTGTTGATGTTATATGTTGATTTGTTCATTTATGAATATGACTTGGGTTATAATGATAATATACAATGAAATGTAATCCTACATACCGTGAAATGTAAAGTTTGACATTGGTCATGTTTTCTTGTTGAGGATACTTGATTTAGTAAGGTTATGGGGCTTTGCTTGTCATTGCACTTTTTGAGTTAATAATAACTTATGAGTAGTGTCTTTCTTATTATGATATGCTTAACTTTTATTCATTCTTGTGATGCTATTCCTCGATGTTAGGTTGTAGTAACTCATAATATTAAGTGTATTGGGATAGGTGTTACTTGCTGGGATACCAATCATGTTTGGTTGATTAGTATGATTTACTTGACTTTGCGTTAAGCCCAAAAAATGAGAGGGTAAAATCACATGTTTTAATAAAAAGTCCTTTTTAGCATGTTTTGCTTGTGTATGTGCAGAAGATATCATACTTAGTACATGTGGAGTACTAACCGCCATTTTATTCCCTTGTCCCACACATTTTAGGTTCCGCTCGTTGAAGTTGATTTGAGGTGATTTGAAGGAAGAGTTGGACATTCTATCATCCAAGTGGTAGGTCCTCATCTTCCCCGAGGACGATGCGAATATTCTCTTTGTGAAGTCACTTAGTTACTACAACTTTTGTATTGAATCTATTACCTATTTTAGATAAAGTTGTATAAAGTCTATATTTGGCTTACTATATCAGTTTGTGAAATAAAAGTAGAAGACTATATAATCTTTTTATACGAACGACTCTATGTATACTCGATATTATTATGATTATGTGTATGTAGAAGTCTAAATAAACCTCCAATTAAAAGTAGTTGAAATTTTTTGTATGTAGAGGTCTATATAAACCTCCGATTAAACGTAGTTGAATTTTTTTGAATTCTTCCGTCTTTTTAATCGATGAATGCAATGATGTAAGACTAATATGCTTGTATTAGTCCTCAAAGAAGATGATGACTCCAGTTACGTCTATGGGCTAAATCCGGATGTGACATCATCAACCCCTAAATTTCCCAAAACACCCCTCACATAAATAGGTCTTTTTGTGAAGTGTAAATGTCAAAATTACGATTTTACCAAATCGGGGAAGTGGCTCTGCGCCACGGGGACAAAAAACACTTCTATTTTTAAAAAATATATTTAACTGGTGAGGTCCATCGCATCGAAGACCACTAATTCTTGACTTTTGTAGGCTGCTTTGGCAGCTTGTCCACCCATGTTGGGTCGTCCTCCATGACCCTTCGGGTGGTATTTGGGGTGTCCTTTTCATACGTTCAGATCCTGTATTCAACAATCTACCTAACAAAAGTATTTTTTCAAGTTTTAGACTTCACTTGACCCCCAGAGACCATCTCGAAACATAGCAACGTCAACTAGTTTAATTAGGCTAGTTTCTAGACGTCATGGATGTTCTTTGACGTCTTGTCTCTAAAACTTCTTGGACGACTTATATACATTATTTTAGGTGTTAAGACAGTATTTATATCTTTAGACACACATGTTAGTCTCTATATTAGCTCTTGACTTTTTGGAGTGTTACAAAGTCGGTACCCGTATTGAGGGACTTTCCGAAGGTCTTTCCTGATGATCTTCTTGGAATTCCTCCCAAAAGGAAGATTGACATCGGCATAGACTTATTTCTAGATACAAAAGCTATTTCAATCCACCTTATTGGATGTCCGTGTTCGAGTTGAAAGAACTAAAGGCTCAACTCAAAGATTTGTTAGATAAGGGTTTTAATCATCCAATCATATCTCCATGGGATACCCTGATATTGTTTGTAAATAAGAAAGATAGGTCCTTGAGAATGTATATTGATTATAGTCAATTGAACGAAGTCACTATAAAGAATAAGTACTCACTCTGTAGGATTGGTGATTTATTTGATCAACTCCAAGGGGCGAGCTACTTTTCAATGATTGATTTGAGGTCGGGTTAGCATCAACATAGAGTGAAGGAGGTTGATATTCCCATATAGGAATTCTAAACAAGCTATGGAAACTTTGAATTTATACTAACCTTATTGGGAACCATTGGGATCTAATTCAACCTAATCTTAAAGTATAATGGGCTTGTTAGTCAAGGTATCTAATAGTTTTTTGGAAATTCATATTCCATATGCTTATTTCAAATTTATACTAACGTTATGGGGAACCATTGGGTTGTTTCATTTGGCCTAGACAATGCTTGATCACTTCTCTTCATCTTCACCCATCATTTTTTGGGATGTACCCTAAACCATATCTCGCTCCTTTGACGGAAACTTCAATAGGGTCAACAATTCCTTAGGAATTCCTTCCCAATTAGAAAGTTGGCTTGAGCCCATTCAGCAGCATCACAGTGGTGATAATTTTGTACATATAAGGCATAGGAGTTTGTGGGGACAAATCCTCACTGGTGGCATTTACAAGCTCCACGTGTAGAAATGATTGCCTCGTGAGACTTCATCAATAATTGGTGCCTGCCTGCCAGAGTAACTCCCTTCGCCGTGATTAAATAGTTCTTTGTCCTTTCAAATGAGATTCTTCATCTGGTGAAGAGTATAAGACAAAGCCCCAGCCATGTCGATGAAATGTCTTCCCAGAAGAAGGTTATAGCTAGTGTCAATGTCACGACCCAAAACGAGTCGCGAGTGGCACCCACAATTACCCTACTATGTGAGCGAACCAACCAATCCAATCCCAACATTTCAACCATAATAAACAGAATATAATGCGGAAGAATTAAAACTCATTAACGAAATCAATTAAATAACTTCTAAAGTTTATCAATTACTATCCCCAAAACCTGGAAGTCATCATCACAAGAACATCTATCCTCAAATTACTACATCTAAGAGTATCTACGAAACTAAAATAAGTAAAAGAGATGGTCCATGTCCGAACTTCAAGACATCAAGACGCGAAGGAAAGAATCCAGTCTGAGCTAGGAACAATAGCTCACCCTGAAATCTGATTTTGCTGAAGTCTGGCTAGAGTTGCGGTTGAGTCGAAGTCGATGGCACGTTTGCTGCACTCCACAAATAACAAGAAAGAAACATACAAGTAGGGGTCAGTACGAGGCACAAGTACTGAGTAGGTATCATCGGCCAACTCAAAATAGAAAGCAAGATATATCAGATAATAACATAAAATCGACTACCATACTCAAAAGATAACAACAACAAGTACCATAACCATTGGCCACCGCCCAAGCACAATTATGAGGACTCGTGCCTCCACACCATACTCATTTAGGAAATAGGTTCTTTAAATCTGAGTATATTAACATGATTCAAGATTCATTATTTTTACTATCCAGGTGTCGGAACGTGACACTCCGATCCTCTACTACTATCCTAGTGTCGGAACGTGACACTCTGATCCTCTACTACTATCCTGGTGTCGGAATGTGACACCCGATCCTCTACTACTATCCTGGTGTCGGAACGTGACACCCGATCCACTACTACTATCCTGGTGTCGGAACGTGACACCCGATCCACTACTACTATCCTGGTGTCGGAACGTGACACCCGATCCACTACTACTATCCTGGTGTCGGAACGTGACACCCGATCCACTATTACTACCCTGGTGTTGGAACGTGACACCCTATACATTAACCTCATTCTTTTAGTTCATCAAGCCTTCTTTTATACCAATGCATCATCATTAACAGAGAGGGTTTAGGTTTAAGCTTCACAACCTAATCTTTCCAACCCATTACAATTACATAATCACATCATGCAAGCATACAATTAAGAATATAGAAGACTTTACAATACTAGCCAATACATATCATTCGCTATTAAGAGTTTACTATGAAATAGCATAAACCATAACCTACCTCCACCGAAGAATCGTGATCAAGCAAGCTACTCCTCAAGGTCTTTGCTTTCCTCTTTGTTCTCTCTCTTCTCTCGCTCGTTCGTCCCTCTCTTCTTTCTATTTTTCTTATTCAAAGCCTTTTTATTTTACCCTAATTGTCATATAATTAAGTATAAAAGATGATAAAAATAACCCACTTTTTATTTCTAGGTTATCTCCTTTAACCCCCACGTAATTGAATTATTAAAATTAATCCACTAACTTTATAATTATAAGCATGAATAGTCCAAAAAGCCACTTAAAAACTTCTAACAGAAATCCGACCCAGTCAGGGTTACGCAGCCTGTGACGGTCCGTCACGACTGTGACGGTCCGTACTGCATATCCGTCACAAAGTTCAGAGAGTTAATTCTGTGGAAAGATTTGTGATTGTCCGTCGTGCCAACGACGGTCCGTCCTACCATTCCGTCGTGACGTTCAGAGAGTCGATCTCAGTACTCAAATTTTCAGGATGTAAGTGTTTTGGAACGAGACACCCTCAACGGTTCGTCGCACTCATGACGGTCCGTCGTGGGTTTCGTCGACCCAGACAGTTATTACAAGAACTAAACTCTACTGCTCAAAACGACTAAAAAGGTCGTTACAGTCAATGTACAAGACCTGAAACTGTGCACTATACTCCGCCGGACCCATTTGGATGACCTAATTCACTTATCCCAGCGTTTCTCTTTTTACCCCTTCTAAGGCTCTTATATTGACTTTGTTTTGTTCCAACTTCCCCAAGTCAAACCTTAACTGCCTGAGAGCCTACAGTGGGAAAATGTTGAGACAAGATCCATCATCTACCAGGAAACGGTTTATTACCCTTTCACGACATATGACAGCGAAATGCAATGCCTTGTTATGCAACCTCCCTTCAAAAGGCAACTCTTCATCATATAAACTAATCTGTGCCATCGAATGAATTGTTTGATCATAGTTTCTATGTTATCGCTGCTTATGCCCACGAGCAAATATGTGTCATCCAAAGCCTTTATCAAGTCCTTCCTATGTATCTCAAACTCATTAACAAGGCCCACACAAAAATATAAGCCAGTGTTTTACCATAATGCTTAAAAATCAAGTAGTCCTTCGGCTGCATTTTTCTCCAAAATTCTTCAGCTTCGCTTTCAATACAAACTAAACTTAGGGTTTAGGGTTTGGAGTTTAGGTTTTAGGGTTTAGGGTTTAATGTTTAAGGTTTAGGGTTTAGGGTTTAGGAATGGTTTTATCAAGATAATTACTAGAGAGATAAACTTGGGCATGAGTTGTGTTAAGGTATCGAGAGATATTACATAATATAATTATGTTAATGACTTAATTATAGTGTAATTAAAGTATAAGGTATATATTTTATCATATATAATGCATATATTTGATCATAGTTTGCGTCATTGATCGTCTTATTTGTGAACAAACTATTCTTTTTTTTTTCAAGAAAGTCCAAGAGGTTCGAAAGTTGGTCTTTAGAGTTGCTGGTGATTCCTTGGATGTTTGACATGTTCTTATGTGTTGTTTGGATTTAATTGTAGTGTAGTTGACCCTAGTACCTTAATAGACACGTAAAGGGTTAAAACGTATAGGTACAAAATCAAGTCATATTAGCAACAAGCATGTATAAGAGAACATTTCAACATAATCAAAGAAAGATAATTTATTCCTACTATATCCACTATCCAACTTTGACCGTGTTTGATGTCAAATCTGATATGTCACCTTGTTGTATATTTTGTTACTCTTAACACACAAGGGATGTGTCCAATTTCTACCATTGTCAAGTAGAACACCCTCTATCGGAGTAGGTTACAACTACGGATTCCATGCCTAGCTACCCTGGCATGTGTTAGACCGTTTAACTTCTACAAGTGACATTTTGAGGACAAAAGTGTCGTTATTGATGAAGTTAAAAATATTAGTTCTACTTATTACGAGTCGTTAATTTTGGAAAATCAGACTGTATTATGTAGAAGTGTTGAAACATAATCTCTCAAAGACCGTATTATCTAATAAAGCATAATCTAGTTTAATGTTCATCTCATAAAATTATACCTGGACACATCCCATGTATGCACATGGTTAAGGAATATGAAGGATATCTTTGCACTCTAGCCTCAATATTTAACTAGATATACTTCCCTTACCATACTCACTAGGTGCTAGCCTTTTCTTTCATGGAGTAATTCACATAAAGGGTTAGATGAAGAGGTTCAATACACACCTAAGGATCATTATTCAAGTGTCGTGCCATATATGACTATGAATGATTGTATAGAAGAACTATGAGATTATGATGTATTGAAGACACCATGTATTGGTAGGTTCTTATAAGTCTATCTATTACATATATAGGAAATGCTAAGTCTTTTCATCTATAACATTAAGCATAGGCCACGATCAATGATGCCTACAAGGAATGAATTTGAATATTGAATAACAGAAGAGGTACCTAATATTCTTCATAGTTTAATGTCACGATCTTGGGAATAGTAATTCTTCACAAATTTTGACTGATAAGTCTTCTAATTCTACCTAGCATATGGATCTAGTTATGAGTGACTTGTCCCCTCTAGGATACAACAACTTTCACACATTGTACACTCTGGACAAGAGTTAGGTCCAAATCTCTACAAAAAAGAACACCTCCCTGCTACTTATAAGAATTCTCTTTTTAACTCTTTAACTCTATATTTTTTTTCTTGTGTGTTGTCTTTTTCAAACAAAATGAAAACCACCACTATTTATACTAGAATAATTCTTCCAAACAATGAATGGATAATAATGTAGTAATTAATGAAGATATTGGTCTAAGGAGTTAAATATGTTACATATGTTACAAAGAATAATGAAGGAATAAAGACTGAAATGGTATGTAGAAATAATGGTCCTAGTTTACCATTACCTAACAAGAAACCCAAGGGACAACCACTAAAACGTTCTTTGCAATGTTAAAATGTAATGAAATTTTCATATTGAGAAGAGATTTTCATACAATATACAACTCTCAAACTGGAGGAGGGCCTCCCGTTTACGAAGATAATCAACATGTTGCCTTCTAATGGTAGTTAAGCTTTATATTTTTTGAGAAACCCATAGAATGTGACTACATCCTCTGCACTTGGCGATGATTCAGTTCTCTATACATTATCTAGTGGAGATGATGCAAAGGATCAACCCAACCATGCACATTCCAATCCTTAAATAGTTCAAGACATTTAAATTCAACATCACACCAACCCTGTTTAGAGGTATTCAAGGTGGTGGATGCAAACGTTATTGGTATAAGGTAGAAGTGTAAATATATCATGGAGTACTCTTATCCAACACTAATTATAGGTTTAGGGTTAATATATTTGTGTCTCAGAGTATTTGTATCACTGTTATGAGACACAGATAATCATTCCTCTAGAATATTTTACTTTAGTTAATAGGAGTGTTTATCAACAGTTATACCTTATACATTAATTACACTATAATTAAATCATTAACGCAAACTATAATCAAAGAACCCAACTCTCGCTCGCTGCTTTGGGCAGCCTACTGTCCAAAGTACGGGTCCTCCTTGGGGTCCCTTCAGGTGATCCTCGCGGAGTCGTACTCGGACGTTTTCACCCTTAAAGTGTCTATTAAGGCACCAGGGTAAACTACACTGACATTCAACGCAAAAAAAAAAAAAACAACATGTCAAACATACAAGGACTCACTAGCACATCTAGAGACCAACTTTTGAACCTCTTGGACTTTCTAGGAAAAAAAATAAAGAATAGTGTATTAACAAATAAGAAGATCAATAACAGCTACAACAACATAGGTGTGTATTGATGGGATTGTATGGATTATTCTTTAAATAACATAGATTGTTGGGCTTATCTTGACTCTATGCTAGTTTGTGTGTTAGACTTGATGTTAGTAATGTTGATACTAGATCATATCTTAGAGTTTTATCTATATAAATCTAAGACTAATTATACATCAATTTCCTTCTTTTGTCACATAAATAATTGGTTATTGAGGATAATAATCATCCCAAGTGTTTCAGAAGGAACAAATGATTAAAGCTATAACCTCATTCGATATGCATCATTTTATGATGCAGATTTCTTCTAGAACTGTTCCAAAGCTAGTTATACTAAATAAGATTGACCCTTCCCATCACGTTTTCGAGGTTTTTAATTGTTTTGGTCAGTACTTCTTTCTCAATTTCGAAGCATTTCATCTTTGAATTGCTCGTATTTACATGGCGTTCCTCTATTTTCTAGGACACGAGACAGATGCACAAAACAACACCTACAGCCTGGAAGTAGGGGGAAACAGAAGTAAGCTTATCTAGGAGGGTACACCCTCAAGCATAAGAGACAATCAAAGGAAATTTTTGGGATAGACATGATGGTCTCATTATCCAACATAACACGGCCCTTTTATTCTTTACAGGAGAAATCCAAGTACCTACTTTGAAGTGGGAAGACATTAATATGAATTTTGAGGTAGGTTTGCCTAGGACACAAAATCAATATGACTCTATATGGGTTGTTGTGGATAAATTGACCCAATCCACACATTTTATTCAAGACAAGTCTACCTATTCGGGGGAAGATTATGAAAGGATCTTCATAGATGAGATTCTGTGTCGCTATGGTATTCCATTATCCATTATATCAGATACGTGTTTACAATTCACATTTATGTTTTAGAGGTCATTCCAATGATGATTTGGTACACAGGTGAAGTTAAGCACCACTTTTTATTCTCAAACGGATAGTCAAGCGGAACATATTATTCAAGCCCTTGAGGAAATGTTTAGAGCTTGTATTGTTCATTTCAAAGTAAATTGGGATAAGCATTTGATTTTGGTGTATTTTTCTTATAATAATAGCTACCATTTAGCTATATTTATGGATCCGTATGAAACCTTGTATGGTATGAGATGTAGTTCTCCAATTGGAAGGTTTGAAGTGGGTGAGTCTTCACTTTTGTGTTTGATTTGATTCATAAGACCCTGGATAAGATTCATATCATAAAGAACCTTTTTCAAATAGCCTATATTCGCCAAAAGTCTTATGCCGACCATAGGATAAGGGAATTAGAGTTTGAAGAAGGGGTGGTTAGATTTTGCATGAAAGGGAAGTTAAGTCCTCGTTATGTCAGTCCCTATGAAATATTGCAAAAGATCGGTAAGGTGACATATGACTTGAAGTTGCCTAGTGAATTGGCTTCGGTTCATCCGATCTTCTATTTTTCTATGCTTAAGAAGTTTATCGATGATCCCGAGTCTATTCTTCCTATTAAGGGTCTTTCTGTAACGAATAACATCTCCTATGAGAAGGTTTCGATTCAAATCTTTGATAGGCAAGTAAAGAAGTTAAGGGAATAGGAGTTGAGTTCCTTATAGGTGTTATGGAAGAATCACCTAAAAATCCTTTAAGAGATACTTGTGCAATGCATAGGTAAAGATATTACTAGACTTTTATTTCATCATGTCCTAAAAATGATTAGGATTACTTAGGTGTTCCACATTTGGGTCCATGTACTCAAATTAAATAATTAAGGCACAATAGACAATGTAGTTTAACTTAGAGCATTGTGTAACATAAACTTGGTACCTATTCTTAGTGTCGGTTAAGGCTATTTCTTCCCTAAAGTAAAATGGATAATGGAATTAAAGAATTAGATACTAACAAGGATAACCTGACAGAAGTTCCTAAGTGTAGGTACGGGTTGAGACTTTACCTATGCATTGCATAAGTATCTCTTAAAAGATATCCTAGGAATGTATTCTAATTTATATGTATTTGTTTATGTCTTTAAGCATGACATTGTAGTGTTGTCTACTTGTTGTGATGAAATGCAGGTATGAGTCTATATAATGACGGTCTTGCTTGGCATGAATGAAGTTGTCTGTGTTGCCTTGTTAATGTATGAAGTAAATGGTATGCTTGTGGTGTCTTGATAGGTTTACTTAGTACGTGTGAGGTTATAGTGATTTTTACAATACAATGATGATGATATGATACTCTTGAGATAACATATAATATATAGAGAAGGGTTTTCTCCATCCTCTAATAAAGGGAACCCATGATGAAATTGGCTAAATCTAATCAAATTTATTGTTAACTGTCCTTATCTACTTCCTATAATGTAATGTGATTATGATTTATATGTAATGGATCCAATGTAGATCAATGCATGATAGTTTGAATAGGATTAACCTGCATAAATTTATCTTCCATGAATTCCCAATATGAAGCATGCTTAGAGTGATTTTGTGTTTATTGACAATTGTAGTAGGATCTTGTTTAGTCATTGGTTTCTTTGGTTACTTCCCTCCATGAACATCATTGATGAATATTGATAAATAATCTATGGCTATCTATTCTCTAGATTGTATCATGATCTTGTATCGAATTGTACATCATTTCTTTCATGCTTAAAGTACATTTTGTTACATCTCTATATATGTATTATTGATGAAAGGGTGTATTGATCAATGTTTATCAAAAAGGGTTTATGAATTAGTAAGGTCTACTCTTGCTCCCCACTTTTCTATATTATTGTAGTCAATGAAGACTTGTATGGTATTGTATGGTATGGTCCACTTATGGTGGCGATGTTTACCTTATTGTCATTATATGTGTGTTAACCATGGACTTGAAGGCAAATTGATGATTATATGAATGAGGGGTTATTATGATCACCTTATGTGTAACTGGTGCCTAGTCTTATAGGTTAGTTATGAATCTAGGTTACATTACTATATATCATTAGCATGTGAATGTTATCTGAATGATCATGTTTAGGTTCTTCCGTTAATGAAGTATTAAGGATTGATGACCCCTACCCACGTACCCCTATATGAATGTGTCAATAACTAAGGTTAAAAGTCTTGAATGTAATGTGAAGATTGTCTTTCCTCCTCAGCTAAATGGTGTTATGTTGTCTATGCTTTGTTGTTCACTAAGGCGAATGATGGATCCAATGCCAAGTTTGTATTTCTAAATATGATTATTACAACTATTGGTGCTATGTTATGCTATGTTATGCCTTGTTGGGGTGGTAGGTCATAAGTGTTCATGTTGATGTGTATATAGACCGCAAGAGTCTTCAATATGTGTTTACTCTAAGAGAGATGGATCTCAGACAATGAAGCAGTTTGAGTTTTGAAAGATTATGACATGAGTGTTCTCTACCACACCAACATGGCCAATGTGGTTGTGTATGATCTAAGTCCTATGATTGTAAGACCTTCAAAATGAGTTAATATGTCTAGAGACTAACGTTTGTGTTTTGTTATTTTGAAATACTAAAATGGGTTCTATGGTTTTAATGAAGCAGTGTCTAAAGATTAAGGAGATTTGAAAGTAAAACGTCAATGGACGACCAAAACATTCGACGACTAGTCACCAAGAGGTCTTAGGTGTTTTTATCTGCTTATATGTGTATCATTGGCTTATGAAGTCCTTATATGAGTAATAATGATGATAATAGGAAGTATTTTATGTTTTATGAAGTTTATAGGTTAAATGTCTAAGAACGTCCAAAAGGTTCAAAAGTTAGCCCTAGAGACGCGCATGTGTGACTTGAGTGTGCCTAGCATGTTTTGATCTGTTACGAGTGTTTATTTTTTGTTAAACTAATTTGGAAGGTCCTTGACATGCTAAGGTGTATATTTACGTTTTAAATGTCCGGGTACAAATCCGCAAAGGCCCTACAGAAGGCCCTTATGAATGAACCAAAGTCTGCCAAGACACTGCCTTGGCAATGTCAACCAACGACCCTCAATCAACGGCAAGTAGGTTCATCTATGCCCCTTCGATGGTGAGGCGTTGATTAGGATTTAGGACAGAAATCCTTATGCACAAAAAATAACACATATAAGACAATAATGTCTTTGAGCTATGCTACATGATAATATGATTTGGCTCCATTTAGTAGCTATATTGAGGAGTTCTTCAAACTAGCATAGTGTCAGAGTGCCTTCTAGTCCGAGGTATGCAAATCTAATGTGATAAAATCTATGTAAACCCTAACCCTATGAATACTTATTAACATGGTTCAAATAAGAATTAATCATCAAATTCATATCTCTCATGGGTTGAATTCATTTATGAACATGAGACGTCGAATAGATAAAAAATCATTCTTTTTTCAACTAGACGATAATGGATAAGAGAAACTTCATTGCTCTTAACTTATAAAATTACTTAGTTCAAACATAGGAAATACTAAGTCTTCCAAGAGTATGTATGTGTCCGCGGTTTAAGAGCTACTTTGGCAATGCATTTTAGCTCAATATGTACAGAAGAGGTACAAATAAATCTAAGCGCAATATGTTGTCTTGAATTATGGGTATTCCTTACATATAAACTAGCATAAAGTCATATTACCTTCTGCTCTCTAGGTGGTTACAATATATGGTTGATGTTGTATGCAAACTTTATTGATGTATAATTGATGTTTTCCGATGAAATTCTCCATGAACCCTTGACCTTCACAAATCTGTCAATTTGACTAAAATATCGGTTATATGATCATGCTTTGATGTTGATGAATTCATGTGTCGATTATTATGGGATCTTGAATTATCTATAGATTATAGTTGATTGGTTTATAGGCTGTTTCAATTTGATCAATTGAGTGTTTTATATTCTTTGATATATTGACTATTAAGCTTATTGAATTAATATTGACTTAATGCTTTCGAATTCTAGTGTAGTTTTCTATGAGCTATTGATTGGTGTAGGAATTGTATTCAACTTATGTCTAATTTGTCATAGATTGATAAATCTATATTGAATTCACATAGATTAATTGTGTATTAGTATTTATGTATTGAATTGATGTTCATGGACATGGGTAAGGGCCAATTCGCATTTAAATTGGATGATTTAGCTATGGATTGAAAAGGTGAGAATGAATCGGTGGTGTGTTCCCCTAGTTCTCTTAATATTATGTAAAGTTTTTGTATGATAATGTTGATTGGTATCATCAACTTAATTAAACTTTAGTACTGATATACCGTGGTTTCCCAGTATTATTAATACTTTTTCCTTAAGTTTAGTGTGTCCAAAAGCCTTTTTGTGCTAATTTTTATATAAGTTTCTCCTTATTTGGAGGAAATCTGTTCAAAGATGTATGCGGAGGTTTTTGAGCGAAGAAATGCAGAAGAGACCACCTTCGGAGCTTGTGACGATCCGTCATGCCTGTGATGGTCCGTAGGTGGCAGCGTAGTGAAGCTGCTGAAGGAAGATGGGGAAGTCTTACCAAGTGTGGGGTTACGGAAAGCGTGATGGACCGTCCTAGCCATGACGACCCGTCCTGCATGTTCGTCATGAAGATCAGAGAAGTAGCCCCGGTACCCACATTCAAAGAGTTTAAGTGTTTTGGAACGAAGACCCTCGACGGACCATTGTGCTCGTAATAATCCGTCATACCTGCCGTCGAGGGTAATGAAGAAAGCAGCAGAAGAAAACTGCACATGTATGGGACGACAAAATACATGACGGCCCGTCGTGACCAAGACGATCCGTCGCGAGGTCCATCGACCCAGACGCGTTTTGACAGATTTCCAACAAATAGAGTCCTTGTTTAAATAGGTTTTTATTTGCTATAAATAGTTTGAAAAACCTCATTTTTGAGGATAGAGACTCTATATTATTAGTAGACCTTCGATTATTAGTTAGACTCTGAATCATTATTAAGACTCTGTGTATTAGTGTTAGACTATTGATTATCATTAGACTTTTTGTGAGATTCTTGATTACTTTGAGATTCTTGCTAGTGATTGTTGGTGATTAATCAAGAAAACTTTCGGATTTTACTCTTTCTCATTGAAGAAAGTACATGAATTCTTATATAATATATTTGAATATTGTGATTATGACTGTGGGTAACTAAACTCCATAACTAGGGTGTGGGAACCATAGGAAAATAATGAGATAAAACCTAATGAAAGAACAATTATAGAATAGTGTATTGCATGTATTAATAATTCTTTAGCTTAGAAGTATTTTTAACGGATGGCCAACATTAGAACTCGCCTTAATGCTACTTGCCGGATCAAGGAGGTAGACAATACGAAATGAATTATCAACATAAATTTAGTGTATACTATCTAATAGGCTATTATAGATTGGTACGAGGTAATAACTTAATCAAATATCGAATACGATGCTTAATATGAGGTAAAGATAAGGGTTCGGATAACAACACACGTAGCCGGACCAAGGTGCGTAGTGAGATTTTCTAGATGTCGGACCAAGGATTTAGAAATACATAACTTATCACTTTGCATACAAGATACTAGGAAAGAATTGTTATAGTTAGAATTACCAAGTTATGAACCTGTGGGGAACACGTAAACCCTAGTTACTTTGATTAATTGATTAAACTCCAACATTCAAAGTTGTTAAGTGTCTCTTTCAATTTCGTTAGTTATTTTCATTTATTTAGAAATCGAAACCCCCCTTTTATTGTTTTTGCTTTCCAAGGAAGTAATTGACCAAACAATAGTAATAATAGGATAAAGTTAAGTCTAAACTATTTTCCTCGTGGGAACGATCCCAACCTCACTAGTTGGGTTATTTACTTGACACGACCGCTTTACTTCTTATTTGAGAAGTAAGTTTGAGCGTATCAAAAAATGTGCTCCCTTAATTCTCTTAATATTATGTAAAGTTTTTGTATGATAATGTTGATTGGTATCATCAACTTAATTAAACTTGATTACACGTGCTCTATTTCTTATGTTGATATAATACATTTAATTGTTATATCCTTCACACAATTGATTCTATTGTTTAGATCAAACTGATAACATTTTCTGATTCACATTGATTGACGGCACAAAAATTATTAGATACCTTTCCATAGTACACTTTGTAACTCTTAGATTTTACTCTTAAAAGACTGAACTCCAATGGAGTTGATACCACTGTCAAGGAGGATAAATTTTTAGCTGCCAAATAAGGTATTGAGAGATTTTTATATTGAACATATCACTATGCTCCCACAATTGTTGTTTTTCGATTTAGCTTCCTTGATTATCGTCATCCCTTGAGCCTACATGCTGCAAGTGGCCGGCACTCAAGAACCATTGTTTGACCAAAGGAAACCTTTGGCATGAATTTTTTAATGTATCAGAAGATTCAAAGAAAAAATACATGAATTAAAATGTACTGATTCAACTAGTTAAAAGATAACTAGAACATTTTTAAAAATAAAACATTCAATTTAGACAAATGGAAAGTCAAGTCTGAGTACATAATAAATGACAATGTAAAGATAACTTACTGCTAAGTGTCTATCTATGAAGCCTCTAATAACTGAGGTGGATTTCAGGACAAGACACCCGATCATCCTAACAAATGAAAATAAAAATGAAAACAATGAAAAAAGTCCTCCGAAATGCAAGATTTTTCTCTCTCTTTGTTCATGAATTCTTAGATTGCGATAATTAGACATCAATTGTCTTCTTGTGCCACTCTTTTTCCAGCTTTCCGAAGTAAAACCTTAACTGCCTTAAGAAGGCAATTAATGTTCACTGATAAATCTTTGATACTAACGAGCATATGGTCAAACCTTAACTTCCTTAAGGAGGAAACATGTTGATCACCGCTAGATGAATAACACTCATATAGTAGGTCCTTCCGAAATGGGCGGTATGTGCGCTTCGGGGATCGTTTGACCTTTAATATGGGTCGAATTTGCCTTGCGGGCTAATCGGATGCATAAAAATTGTGATCACATTTTTTTCATTAACTTGATGTTCATGTTGAACTCATACTCAAATTGTTAACAACCTTTTTCCTCCACAAAGGAATGTAATGAACTAAGTCTTCTAAAGAGTGTACTACTTAGAGATGGTGGTGGTATGGGACACTATTTGTCCATTGCACAAGTAGGCACTTGAAAGGGAAGTCTTGGTTTGTCTTATATGCAATGAATGATTCAGTTATTACGTGATATAAATAAAGTTATGTGACATAATGTATAGTGTTAAGAAATCATGATAAGATTATGTCTTGTATGATGAAGTTTATCATACAACTACAGTTAAATATTTGTTAATAAAGATAGTAGTTAGAAAATTATATTAGTTTATTATCAATTGAAAAATGTTGTAGTTCAATTATGATAAGCAGTGTATGGATGTTTCATCAAGTTTGGAGGTCAAATGTCAAGACGTTTGAAAGTATCCAAATAGGCTAACTTTATTGATTTAGATAATGTTTGGGCATACAAGACAGGAGGTATAATGTTGAATATGCTACCAATATTGAGTGCTACAATTTTAGTTTAACATAATTAGAAACATATTTCATATTTCTTCGATACAAGGTTCATACCCTCTAGGATTGATCCCTAATGTAAGGATTGACTTCATCTAACATATATAAGAGTGTGTGTGTGTGTGTGTATGCAGAAGTATTATGGGTATAAATCAATGGTTTATGTATAAGTTCTTTACAGAAACTTCTATCCAAGAACTTTTTAGTGTGTTTAGGTAAGAGAGTCACCACATTCTTGAAAAAAAGTATATTCTCCAGATTTGGTAAACTAGAGAAATTATAACTAATGGAGGTTCTCACTTGTGTAATAAGTTTTTCAAGGCGTTCCTAGAGAAATATAGAGTTTTTCAAAATGTAGCTACCCCTTACAATTCGTAGTCTAGTGGGAAGGTTGAAGTGTAAAATAGAGAGAAAGAGTAAATCTTTGAAAAGACTTTGAACAACAACCGAACCGACAAGTTAGGAAGGCTAGATGATGCTCTATAGGCGTATCTAACCACATTAAAGACTAGCTTAGGTGTTTCCCCCTACAAAAATGTATATCGGAAGTCATTCCTTTTGTCGGTAAACTAGAGCATACAACAATGTGGGTTCTAAAGAAGTTGAATTTGGATTGGGGTGACATATCGAGTCAAAGAATAAATGACATGAACAAGCTAGATGAGTTTTACCTAAAATCATATCAAAGTTCAATGTTGTACAACGAGAAGATGAATACATATCATAATCAAAATATTGAAAAGCATGATTTTTTTTTTTGGGTGACTAGTGCTTAAATTCAACTCAAGGTTACACTTGTTTCATTGCAAGCTCAAGTCCAAGTGGACCGTCCATTTAAACTCAATCATGTATTTCCACACAGAGAGGTAGAACTCGAGAACAAATAGGGAGAAATTAACTTTTGGGTAGAGGACCCAAAGGTGGTCGAGTATGTGTACTTGAATTAATTAATTAAGGGACAATAGATGGCGTAGTTTAACTCAGAGCCTTGTGTAACATAAACTTGGTACCTATTCTTAGTTTCGATTAAGGCTATGGCTTCCCTAATGTAAAATGGACAGTGGAAGTATAGAACTAGATCCTAACTAGGATAACCTAAGGGAAGTTGCTATGTGTAGGTGGGGGTTGAGACTTCACCTATGCATTACACAAGTAGATCTTAAAGGATGTTAAACTTATACGTGTTCTAAACTTCAATAATAATTTAAGTACATGACTTATCATTCTTCCTTTGTGTATAAGGTCGTATGAATGTTTCTGATGTTAGTCCTTTTAATTACTAACATTGAAGGAAGATTGTATAAAAAATATTAGGGGTCTCTTTCTTGACTTGTTGGCAATCGGGGTAGTTTTTCATCTGTCCCGACTGTAGATAATACAAAAAACAATTACACAAAGATATTTCTAATACAATTTGAAGGATGGATACCCTTTGTTAGTTGATAAATGGTGTCCAATAGTTATCCCTTAACCTTTAGTAATGAATGTTTAAGACTCTGTCGGGGGGGGGGGGGGGGGGGGGGGGGTTATGCTTAGTACCAAGAGGTTTTGAAGAAAGGGTGGTTACAATGGATGAGTAGAGATGTTGTACCAAATATACCTCTTGAGATGAGTACTCCTCTTTAGTAGAGAATGAGTCACTTAAAAGCATTCTCCCGCCCCTTAACTATGTGCTCACATGGGAGTAGCTAATGGAGAAGCCATGTAAAGGTTCAATAATGACCTTACCTTAGGTAAGTGGGGATCCCTCAACCTGTAGGGTTTAAAACCTGGATTCCATGTCTACATCTCATGGTGTATGTCGGTTAATTCTAGCCCCCACAAAAGAGTGTAATGAACTTAGTGTTCTAAAGGGTGTACCACTCAGGGATGGTGGTGGTATGAGACGCGATCTATCCATAGCACAAGTCGGCATTTGGAGGGTGTCTTGGTGTATCTTTACATGAAATGTATGAATGAGTCATTATGTGATAAAAAAATGAAGTTATGAGACTTAATGTCTAATGTTAAGAAGAAAGATAAGATTATGCCTTTTATGATAATGTTTATGAATGATGAAAGTGGTGTGCTTAATCTAAGGGATGCTACTTTGACATTGCACATTGTGATACTTGGGAGTTATCATAGGGAACCGAATTTATGTGAAGTCCCTAAAGGCAAGTATGTTCCTTTAGTGTCTTTGTTACATAGTGTTTACTTGTTAACCGTGCACCCGAAATAACCTATACAAGACACTTAGATATCATGAAATATGATATTGAATAAAAAGAATAAAACAATAGTCCAATATAATTATAAAAGTCGAAGTCTAAAACACTTGTCTCAATATAGCCATCTAGTATAATGTAATGAAATTGGGTCTAGACCATAGATATTTTAAAAGTGACATGCATAAAATAAAATGAAACAATAACAGTCCATCTTCAAACCATGAGGATTCACTAAAGCTTGGAAATCTCTAAATGAACCACTAGGCTCAGAAACGTGAATGACATTTTGAAACTTCATTAAATAACTCTAATATTCCAATGTTATAGATGATTATCACTCAGTGTGGTGCATTGACTTCATATAACAACAATGAGAGAGTTGGTCATTATTTGTGTCACCTAAAAATCGAGAATCTGGCGATAGCGAAGTTGGAGGTAATATGTCACATATTGAGGAAATTATGTAGAAGATGATGAAGAGGTTTGATGCAACTTTTGAGAAAGTTAAGAGATGTAGATTGGATTGTATGGAATTGGTCAAAAAGTGGACGTCCATGTAGTGTCAATCAACATCATGAATTTGCATCAAACCTCTTCATCATCACCTACATCATTTCCTCAATATGTCAAATACTACCTCCAACTTATTTATCGCCATATTCTCGATTTGTAGATGAAACAAATAAGGCCCAACTCTCTTATTTCTATTTACAAAGTTTTTCTAATTGTAGTTGTGAATCTTAAGGTGTGTATTGAAGTGTTATTCCTCCAATTCGCGGCCATTTGCCCGACATAAACTCATGTAGTAGGTTTAGAATTGGACGAAGCGCAATATTCCATATGCTGATTTTGTGAGTCTTGAAATGGATTAAAGGTTAATTATTCAGAAATCTCTTGTGTATAGGGACTCTTACAAAATAAGGGTTGAGACGTTACATATGCATAGAACATGTAACTCCTATATTTTATGACACGAACCTCGTACGTCAACAAATGAGTTCTCAGCTAATGAGTCACATGGACTTTACATCTTCTCCATGATACGATGGAACTCTCTTTAAGCCCCCGTTATGAAATTTACAAGTTTACATTTATTAAGAGTTAACCGAACAAGGTACGTTCCTATTTTTATCATCATACCAAGACTCACATGCCATTGTAACCATGTCAATTTCATAGTTAGCCATTTAAAAATATTAACTCGTCCCTTAAAACGAAAGACTAATTTATGTTTATATATTATGTTCAATTCCATTATTCAACTTTTTAAAAGTTATAAGGCAAAATATAAAATATAAATTATTAGCATCTAGCTAGGACCGGAAAATGAACCTTTGTTCATCATTTTCCAATGATTTTTAAAGACTCATAGATTTACAAATACTTTATTTATTAAAAAAACCCTTTTGAAAATCATTCTAGATAATTCACACATTCAAATACTATAATCCAATATGTGGAATCATAATAAAGTATTAGAACACAGTTAACAAAAGAATACAATGAAACGTCCATAAACCCGCAATCACATTTGGGTAGTCAAAGCTTGGGCATGTGTTCAACCTATATGGCATATTCAATTAGGCGTAGGTGCACTAGCAGAGGATGGAACAGGACCCTTCTGCTTTTGTTGCAAGGATTACTGGTGTGCATCATTCTTGTGCAGCCCCGACTCGTTCCCTATATTAACTTTTCTGCTCTTAAACTCCTCTCTATCACTAAGAATCTATTCCTCTACCAGCTGCATATAGACCATTAACCTTGAAATGTCCATTTCCTCAATAAACATTGTATGCCTACTTTTTTATCTTGTAACGCAACCCAAGCCAGCAACAATCAGGCTCATTCTGCTCCTCATATCCTTAACCATCTCAGGATCATAGCGAGATAGTTGGGTGAACTTCAATCAATATTAATGAACACTTAAGGGATTCTATTTTAAAGTATGGAACTCCCGTACCTTTTCTTCCTTAAGTTTTCAAGGAAAGAAACACCCCAAGAAGGCTTCCTTAAAGCATGCCCAACATGGAGGTTGTGAATCCTTATCTCTGCCCTTCAAATGCTCGATCACCTCTCTTTTTCATATTCACCTAATCATCAATGGGGACGTGCCCCAAACCATATTTCTCTCCTTTGATGGGAACTTTAATAGTCTCTATAATTCCTTGGGAATTCCTTCTCAATCTGAAACCTGGCTTGAACCGTTCTGCAACATCATAGTGGCGATATGCCTATTGGTTTTTTAAGAAAAAAAATCTAGTTTAGGGATTGTGTCTAACATAGGTGTATGCAACATTTCAAAGTATAAGTAATGATATCATGTGTTGGTAGGTCCTTAAATGTCACGACCCAAAACGTGTCGCGAGTGGCACCCACACAAATCTTACTATGTGAGCGAACCAACCAATCTGAACCCCAACATTTCAACCATAAATAACATAATATAATGCGGAAGACTTAAAACTCATTGACGAAATCAATTAAATAACTTCTAAAATTTAGTACTTATCATCCCAAAATCTGGAAGTCATCACCACAAGAACATCTATCCTCAAATTACTAATCTAAGAGTATCTAAGAAGCTAAAATAAGTAAAAAGCTAGTCCATGCCGGAACTTCAAGGCATCAAGACATGAAGAAGATGATCCGGTCCAAGGTAGAAGCATTACCTCACCCTGAGATCCGACGTGATGAAGACTGGCTAGAGTTGTGGTTGAGTTGAAGACGATGGTACGTTTGCTCCATTCCACAAATAACAAAGAAAAACAATTACAAGTAGGGGTCAGTACAAAACACGAGTACTGAGTAGGTATCATCGGCCAACTCAAAATAGAAAATAGTATGTACCAGTTAATATCATAAAATCAACTACAATACTCAACATGTGATAGCAACAAGTATAAAAATCATTTATAACAAAACCAACCAAATCCATGAGGACTCAAGCCTCCACACCATACTCTTTTGGGAAACATGTTCTTTGGATTGAGTATATTAACATATTTCAAGATTCATTATCTTTATCCCTCTCATGTCGGTACGTGACACTCCGCTCCACTAATACTATCCTGGTGTCGGAACGTGACACCCGATCCATATACTATCCTGGTGTCGGAACGTGACACTCCGATCCATATACTATCCCGGTGCCGGAATGTGACACCCGATCCATATACTATCCTGGCGTCGGAATGTGACACCCGATCCATATACTATCCTGGTGTCGGACCGTGACACTCTGATCCATATACTATCCTGGTGCCGGAACGTGACACCCGATCCATATACTATCCTGGTGCCGGAACGTGACATCCGATCCTCTAATCTCATTACTTTAGTTCGTCAAGCCTTCTTTTACACCAAGGCATCATCATTAACAAAGTAAATTAGGATTTAAGATTCAACAGCCTCATCATGCTAGTTTCATCACAATTATATATAAACACATCATGCATACACATAATTAAGCATATAGAAGGGTTTACAATACTACCCAATACATATCATTCGCTATTAAGAGTTTACTATGAAATAGCATAAACCATAACCTACCTCCACCGAAGAATTCGTGATCACGCTAGCTACTCCTCAAAATCTTCGCTTTCCTCTTCGTTCTCTCTTCTCTCGCTCGTTTCTCCCTCTGTATCTGTTCTTTCTATTTTTCTTATTCAAAACCCTTTTTCTCTTACCCTAATTGTCATATAATTGAGTATAAAAGATGATAAAAATAAGTCACTATTTATTTCAAGGTTATCTCCCTTAACCCCAAAGTAATTGAATTATTAACATTAAACCACTAACTTTATAATTTTAAGCAGGAATAGTCCAAAACGCCCCTTAAAATATTTAACAGAAATCCGACCCAGTCAGGGTCACGCAGCCTGTGACGGCCCGTCGTGCCTGCGACGGTCCGTCCTGCTGCTTCTATCACAAGGTTCAGAGACTCCAATTCTTTAAAGATTCTGTGACGGCCCGTCATGTCTGAGACGGTCCGTCCTTCCACCCCGTCGTGACGTTCAGAGAGTCGCTCTCAGTACCCAAATTTCTAAATTCCAAGTGTTTTAAAACGAGACTCCCTCGACGGTCCATCGTGCCCATGACGGTCTATCGTGGGATCCGTCGACTCAGCCAGTTTTTCCAGAAATAAAATCTGCTGCTCAAAACGACTAAACAGGTCGTTACAATAGATACCAATTTACTCATCGTTCGTCCTCGAACGATCACAAGAAGAAAAACAAGGGCAAAAGGGAGTACCTGAATCTGTAAACAGGTATGGGTATCTTTCTTGCATATCAGCCTCCTTCTCCCAAGTGGACTCTTCAACTGGCCGATTCTTCCATTGAACTTTAATGGACGCAATCTCCCTTGATCTCAACTTGCGAATTTCTCTATCTAGAATGGCAACAGGCTCCTCCTCATAAGTCAGATTTTCATCAAGCAGAACTGAATCCCAACGAATGATGTAGTTTTCATCCCCATGGTATCTTTTCAGCATAGACACATGAAATATCGGATGCACTCCTGACAGCCCTGGAGGCAAAGCTAATTCATAAGCCACCTCCCCTACTCGCTTAAGTACTTCTAATAGTCCAATATACCTTGGGCTTAGCTTACCTCTTTTACCAAACCGCATCACCCCTTTCATGGGCGAAACCTTCAGCAAGACTTGCTCACCCTCCATGAACTCCAAGTCCCTAACCTTTCGATCTGCATACTCCTTTTGCCTACTTTGAGCCGCTAAAAGCTTTTCTTGAATAGATTTCACCTTCTCTAATGAATCCCATAAAAGGTCAGTACCCCAAGGTCTAACCTTGAATGCATCAAACCAACCAATGGGAGACCTACATCTCCTCCCATGCAATGCTTCGAAAGGAGCCATATCAATACTTGAGTGATAGCTATTATTGTATGAAAACTCCGCTAAGGGTAAGAAGTTATCCCAATGACCACCGAATTCTATCACACATGCACGAAGCATATCTTCCAATACCTGAATCGTTTGCTCAGACTGTCCATCGGTCTGAGGGTGAAATGCAGTACTAAGGTCCAACCTAGTACCTAATTCAGCATGCAATGTTCTCCAAAACCTAGAAGTAAACTGCATACCTCTATCTGATATGATGGACAGTTGAACTCCATGCAATCGAACAATCTCTGAGATATAAAGTTTGGCTAACTTCTCTGCGGTGTTAGTCACCTTGACCGGAATGAAGTGAGCAGACTTAGTTAATCTTTCAACAATTACCCAAATAGAATCAAACTTGCCCAATGTCTTTGGAAGACCAACCACGAATTCCATTGCAATTCTCTCCCACTTCCATTCAGGAATGGGAATTCTCTGAAGTGTTCCTCTGGGCCTCTGGTGTTCATACTTTACTTGCTGACAATTTGGACATTTGGCGACAAAATCAACAATGTCGCGCTTCATTCTACTCCACCAAAAGTGTTGCTTTAGGTCACGGTACATCTTGGTTGCACCAGGATGTATAGAATATCCGGAACTATGAGCCTCTGTAAGAATAGTGTGGATCAAATCATCAACACGGGGCACACATACCCTTCCCTTAATTCTCAAAACACCTTTCTCATCCATTATCTCTTTTTTAGCCTCTCCTCGAAACACCATATCCCAAATTCAGCTTAGTTTCTCATCATCAAACTATTTTCCCTTGATCTTGTCAAGAAAAGAAGATCTCGCCTCCACACTGGCCAACAATCCTCCCTTCTCATTTACTTCTAACCTCATCAAGTCATTAGCCAGAGTCTGAACCTCTCTAGCAAATGGGCGTCTAGAAACTTATAAGTGGGCTAAGCTACCCATGCTCCCTACTTTTCTACTTAAGGCGTCTGCCACAACATTAGCCTTTCCTGGGTGATACAAGATGGTAACATCATAATCCTTCAGTAGTTCCATCCACCTCCACTGTCTCAAATTCAAATCTTTCTGAGTAAAGACATACTGTAGGCTACGATGATCCGTATAGACTTCACACTTAACCCCATATAGATAGTGTCTCCATTGCTTTAATGTAAACACGACTGCAGCCAATTCTAAATCATGGGTCGGATAGTTACGTTCATGCACCTTTAATTGCCTCAAAGAATAAGCAATCACATTCTTCTCTTGAATTAGCACTGCACCCAAACCAGAATAGGAAGCATCACAATAAACAATGAAGTTTTTACCCTCTACTGGCAAGGTAAGGATAGGTGCAGTAGTCAGCAAGGTCTTGAGTTTCTGAAAGCTTTCCTCACATTCATCCGACCATACAAATGGAACATTCTGCTTAGTCAAGTTCGTCAGTTGGGAAGGCAATAGGAGAATCCCTTGACAAATCGACGGTAGTAGCTGGCTAAACCAACAAAGCTCCTTATTCTGAACATTAGTAGGTCTTACCGAATTTCTCACTGTTTCAATCTTAGAAGGATCCACCATCACTCCATCCTTTGAAACTCGTGCCCCAAGAAGGACACTGAATTAGCCAAAACTCACACTTGGAGAATTTGGCCATAAAGCTTTTTCTCCCTTAATACTTCCAACACGATTCTCAAATGATCCTCATGTTCCTTCTTACTCTTGGAGTATATCAGTATATCATCAATAAATACGATCACAAAGAGATCTAGATATGGCTTAAACATCCCGTTCATCAAGCTCATGAAAGCAGCAGGGGCATTCATAAGTCCAAAAGACATTACTAAGAACTCATAATGCCCATACTTGGTCCGAAAAGCAGTCTTGGGAACATCCGTTGCCCGTATTTTCAATTGATGATAACCAGATCTCAAATCAATTTTTGAGAAGGCACAAGCACCTTGTAACTGATCGAACAAATCATCAATGCGGGGAAGAGGGTAGTTGTTCTTAACAGTTACTTTGTTCAATTGCTGGTAGTCTATGCACATCCGAAAACTCCCATCCTTCTTCTTCACAAATAACACCGAAGCACCCCAAGGGGAGGCACTTGGTCTAATGAAACCTTTACTTAAAAACTCTTGAAGTTGGGCCATTAACTCCCTTAACTCTGTTGGAGCAATTCTATGAGGAGGGATGGAAATGGGGCGAGTACCCGGCTCCATATCAATGCAAAAGTCAATATCTCTATCCGGTGGCATACCAGGAAGGTCTGCAGGAAACACGTCCAGAAACTCACGGACTACCGGAACCGACTCAATTGAAGGTACTTGGGTAGTATCATCCCGGAGGTGTGCCAAGAAAGCTAAGCACCATTTACTAACCATTCTCTTAACACGAAGAAAGGAGATGATATGAACTGGAGTGGAGGTGTAGTCACCCTCCCACACTAACGGATTTGTCCCAGGCTTGGCCAATGTTACAGTTTTTGCATTACAATCTAATATTGCAAAATTTGGAGAAAGCCATGTCATACCCAGAATTACATCGAAATCAACCATCTCTAAGATAACCAAATCTACATGAGTATTGCTCCCCACGAAAGTTACAAGTTAAGACCTATACACCTTTTCAACTATCACAGACTCACCCACCGAAGTAGAAACACGAACAGGCATGTCAAGCAATTCACAATGTTAATTAAGACCGGTAGCAAATGAGGAAGATACATATGAAAATGTGGAGCCAGAATCAAACAATACAGAAGCCATGCAATCACAAACCAAAATATTACCTGTGATAACAACATCTTATGTCTCCGCTTCCGACCGCCCAGGGAAAGCGTAACAGTGGGCCCTATCACCTGTCTGCCCATTGCCCCTACCATGTGTTGTTGTAGTATCTCCAGTTTGCCCGTCACCACGGCCGTTTTGGTGACCACAATTACCTCGGCCACCACGCCCTCCAGAATGACGGCCTCTTCCATGACCACCTCTACCTCTGACTATTTGAGGTCTGTAACTCTGTTTTGGACAATACCTCTTGATATGCCCAATATCCCCACATCCATAACACTCTCTAGATTCAAGCATAGGTCTCTGTGAGAATGACGAAGTCTTGGGATAACCTCCAAACTCAGAGAAGTGTTGACCGATCTACGGTGGACCCCCAACTACAGTCTGCAGTGAAGACTGAATAGGTCGGGATGGATAACCTCTGAACCTTGCCCCTGTGAGTAAGAACCATTAAACTCACCTCCCTTACGAAACTTTTAGATGTCGATGCCATGGTGAAGTCATCTGGCTTCACTCCCGACTCCACCTCTATCACGAAGTCTACCACTTCCTGAAAGGATTTCGCTGATAGCCCGCTACCTGCAAGGCTGAAATCCGCAAATCTGACCCTCAACCCTAACCCCTTCAGAAAAACGCGAATCCGCTCTTTTGGACTGAAACAAAGCTGGGTGGCATACCTAGATAATGCACGGAACTTAGCCTCATACACATCACCGACATCTTGCCTTGCTCTATGCTCAGAAGAACTCATCTCTCCTCCTATCCCTCAAGGTCCGAGGAATATACTTCTCCATAAATAAGCTAGAAGAATGACGTCCAAGTCATAGGTGGTTCTTGTACGGTTGACACTCAAACTTTGACCGCCACCACATTTTGGCATTTCCCTGAAACTGATAGGTTACAAACTCAACGCCAAATCGTTCCACTATGGCCCATTATGTTATAACTCATGACAATCAACCAAAAAATCATAGGCATCCTCAGATTCAGCACCCGTGAAGACTGGAGGTTTCAATTTCAAGAACTTACTGAAAAGTTCATGCTGATCACTTGTCATTATAGGCCCTGTAGTCAAACGAGGAAACATGCCTATTTCCAATGAGGCATCCATGCGGGGAGCCTCAGCAGCGGCCTGTCGTACTTCTGGAACCTGACGTGCTGTTGCAGAAAACACTGGAGGTGTCTGGCCTTGATCAGATAACTCGTTAAGATAAGCAAGAACCTGATTAATCATCTCTGGGGTAGGTTGGGGTGGAAATTCCTCATTCTGCCCTTGGTCACTTTCCCCTTCTTCACCCTCTCTTACTACTTCCTCAGTCGGTGGAGGAGTCACCGCCCTAGTACCAGATGGGACAGGTGCTTGTCCTCTTCCTCTAGAGGATGTCCTCCCACGACCTCTACCACGGCCTCTTGCCACTACTCCTCTTCGAGCTACAGCCCCAGTGACTGGCTCAGACGCATCTTGTCTTGACGGTGCTGGTGTTTGCGCAGTTGTTTCTCTAGTTCTAACCATCTGCGAGATAGAGTGAAGATAGTCAGATACCAATTTGTATCACCTAGATACCAATTGGATCCAAGTAATAGAACGAAAGAAAGAAAGAAAGGAAATTTTCCTAAAGTCCTATAGCCTATCAAAGAAAAGTAAAGGCGTCCCCCTACCGTTCGTTAAGACTCTACTAAACCTGTTCTTGTGTGATGAGACCAACGAACCTAATTCTCTGATACCAAGTTTGTCACGACCCAAAACGTGTCGCGAGTGGCACCCACACTTATCCTACTATATGAGCGAACCAACCAATCTAAACCCCAACAGTTCAACGATAAATACCATAATATAATGCGGAAGACTTAAAACTCATTGACGAAATCAATTAAATAACTTCTAAAATTTAATACTTATCATCCCCAAAATATGGAAGTCATCACCACAAGAACATCTATCCTCAAATTACTAATCTAAGAGTATCTAAGAAGCTAAAATAAGTAAAAAGCTAGTCCATGCCGGAACTTCAAGGCATCAAGACATGAAGAAGATGATCCGGTCCAAGCTAGAAGCATTAGCTCACCTTGAGATCCGACGTGATGAAGACTGTCTAGAGTTGCGGTTTAGTTGAAGTCAATGGTACGTTTGCTGCATTCCACAAATTACAAAGAAAAACAATTACAAGTAGGGGTCAGTACAAAACACGAGTACTGAGTAGGTATCATCGGCCAACTCAAAATAGTAAAAAGTATATACAAGTTAATATCATAAAATCAACTACAATACTCAACATGTGATAGCAACAAGTATAAAAATCATTTATAACAAAACCAACCACATTCATGAGGACTCAAGCCTCCACACCATACTCTTTTGGGAAACATGTTCTTTGGATTGAGTATATTAACATATTTCAAGATTCATTATCTTTATCCCTCTCGTGTCGGTACGTGACACTCCGCTCCACTACTACTATCCTGGTGTCAAAACGTGACACCCGATCCATATACTATCCTGGTGTCGGAACGTGACACTCCGATCCATATACTATCCTGGTGCCGGAACGTGACACCCGATCCATATACTATCCTGGTGTCGGAACGTGACACCCGATCCATATACTATCCTGGTGTCGGAACGTGACACTCCGATCCATATACTATCCTGGTGCCGGAACGTGACACCCGATCCATATACTATCCTGGTGCCGGAACGTGACACCCGATCCTCTAATCTCATTACTTTAGTTCATCAAGCCTTCTTTTATACCAAGGCATCATCATTAACAAAGTAAATTAAGATTTAAGATTCAAGAGCCTCATCATGCTAGTTTCATCACAATTATATATAAACACATCATGCATACACACAATTAAGCATATAAAAGGGTTTACAATACTACCCAATACATATCATTCGCTATTAAGAGTTTACTATGAAATAGCATAAACCATAACCTACCTCCACCAAAGAATTCGTGATCACGCAAGCTACTCCTCAAAATCTTCGCTTTCCTCTTCGTTCTCTCTTCTCTCGCTCGTTTCTCCCTCTGTCTCTGTTCTTTCTATTTTTCTTATTCAAAACCCTTTTTCTCTTACCCTAATTGTCATATAATTAAGTATAAAAGATGATAAAAATAACTCACTATTTATTTCAAGGTTATCTCCCTTAACCACCAAGTAATTGAATTATTAACATTAAACCACTAACTTTATAATTATAAGCAGGAATAGTCCAAAACGCCCCTTGAAATATTTAATAGAAATCCGACCCAGTAAGGGTCACGCATCCTGTGACGGCCCGTCATGCCTGCGACGGTCCGTCCTGGTGCTTCCGTCACAAGGTTCAGAGACTTCAATTCATTAAAGAGTCTGTGACGGCCCGTCATGCCTGAGACGGTCCATCCTGCCCCCGTTGTGACGTTCAGAGAGTCTCTCTCAGTACCCAAATTTTTAAATTCCAAGTGTTTTGAAACGAGGCTCCCTCGACGGTCCGTCGTGGGATCCGTCGACTCAGCCAGTTTTTCCCGAAATAAAATCTGCTGCTCAAAACGACTAAACAGGTCGTTACATTAAAAGACTTATATAAGTATGTATTGTGATACCATGTATCATGAAATGCTAGTTTGGGTTAGTATTATGTTGATTTATAATAGTTGGATTCTTTGATTTCTTTAAGTCAACAACTAAGGAGTCCTTAGATGCCTAATATTATATGATATGCAAATTACCTATCATGTAAGCACATAATTATCATTTAACTACTCTATATGAATTAGATATTTTTTAGTAACCCTATATTCAATACGACTATCTATGTTCATTATCTACTCTTTGTCCATACTAGATGATCAAGTGTGATACAAGATATGTAGGTTATCCCATCTTCGAGTACCGACTCTGTAACACTCAATATTAGTAGGTCTAACACTCTGTCAACATCTCATAGGTAAACCTATGTATAACCATGAAGTTTTCCTAAAGTCCAAGCATGTCTATTGGACTATATTATGAAATTATTTAAAATGACCTAAGGTTAGTATTGCATATATCGTTGAATACATATTCCTAAATATAATGTGATAAGTTTATGAGCTCAAATAGGTATCAGAAATTTTAGTAAGTTTGCTTGGTCATTGCCTTGAAGGCAAACTTGATGAATATATGACTGTTTGGTTATGACTATTACACTATGAGAAGTTTAAGCCTGCTTTTCTATTATAGTTGTGAATTAGGTTGTATGGCTGTTGTACAAGCATGTATATATATTAGGGTAAAGTATATGTGCTATAATTTATGAGTAAAAATGGTTAATAATCCCTTACCTATGTACCCCTATGTGAATTCTTGAATAACACAAGTTAAGAGTCTTAAGTCTAATATGAAAATGGCTTCTCTCCTATGCTATTTTGTGTTGTGTGGTCTATGATTGATGGAGTATTATGGTGTAAAATTGTGGATGCCTCAATGTGTTCTTGATTGCCATTATTTGATCATGTTGACCAATGTACACACACACTCACTTTAAATGCATATTACAAGTAGTATAGGTCATGGTTTCTAAATGAAAAGTAGTTCTCATATTCACTAGTGTCTACTATTATGACTGTTAAGATGATTTTTATAAAAGTATGATATGCGCTTTCTTAGCTAGGATGACTTGATAGGTGTACTAGTATGGGCAAGGGTATCCGACTTTGCCTATGCATTGCACATGTTACCTTGATAGGATAAATCTAGTTTTGGTTTCTATATGTATGAATATGAATGTATGAACATGTGTGACTTAACGTGTTATGTGAAAGGTTTGCTCATATATATGTCTACATACACACATGAATGATGATCTAGTCAATACAGGAGCCTTGAAAGGTGTGCTCAAGTGTATCGTAAACTTGATATTGCTAATACATATGCCATGTCGATGTGAAAGGATCTTCTCACATGATTCAGGTTTATGAACTTTCATGTATGACCTATGATCTAAGAATATGAGGGGATGAATCTCCTAATCCTATATTTATAAAGTAATGTTACCGAAGGTTTTCAAAAAAGTGAACTTAGCTTAGCACCAAGTAAACTTAAATATGAGTGTTTGACCCTTCCCAACGAGGGAAGGTAGGTCACCATAAGTCTCACGAAGTTGATAATCATAATGCTTCAATAGGCATAAATAGGGTTTCCAGAACTGAATAACTATAATGCCCCATCTTGGTGTAAAGAGTGTTTTCGGGTGTACCTCAAAGTTCCATAACTATGCTTTTAACATTGGATCTATAAATGTGATATCACTTAGTTATCTAACATGTTTTAATGTTGTACCTTGTATATGTAAGAACACCTTCCATTTGTGTAAGTCTCTACAACACTAAATTCCATGTTTAGCAGCCATGATCTTAGTGTCAGTT
This sequence comes from Solanum habrochaites, assembly GCA_027704765.1. Lineage (NCBI taxonomy): Eukaryota > Viridiplantae > Streptophyta > Magnoliopsida > Solanales > Solanaceae > Solanum > Solanum habrochaites. Next base: position 7,564,760 of record JAKWJA010002494.1, on the reverse strand, counting down.
AACGCTATAGTTTCCCTAAAGTAAAATGGACAATGGAAATAAATGAATAGAGTCGTAACTAGGAGGAATTAAGAGAGGTTACTTAGTATAGGTGGAAGTAATGAACCCATCTAGACATTGCATAAGTAGCTCCTTAGGAACTCCTACGAAGGTGACCTAATGTGTATGTTTATGCTTATGTCCATATGAATGAATTTATAGTGTTTGTCTACTTATTATGAATATGTGCATGATGTGAATTCTATAAGATGTGATCTTATCCTTATATACACTATATGTGTCTAAATCACTATATGATGAAGGTCTTGTATTGACATGAATAAAGTTTTCTTCAATTACTATTTATGTATGAATTGAGTGTTAAGGTTTGTTGTCTCTTGAAGGGTTTACTAAGAATTTATGGGGTTATGGGGCTCTATATGTTCATAATACTAGTATAACATGATTGGGGTCATGAACAAGATTTAATAATGATATATATGCAAAGAAACAAATTTATGTGTGACTTGATGTAGCTTACTGTAATGTCCTATGGTTTTGACTTAAATTTGTCTTTGATGTGTTATAATTTTATGAGGATATGTGTTGGTTTATGTAGGTTGTATATATGATTTCTTTATGGCCTTTAGGTGACACATTGCACCAAGTATCACTAGAGGGTTACTTGGGAAGTTAATGAATAAAAGGACATAATGCTCACTGTTAAGGGAAAAAAGAGCTCACTATAATGTGACTCAAAAAAGTCATAAATTTGAATGCGATCTAATGTGATGTTTGTCATTTGAATATGTTTGTATGAAGTATGTGAATGATATAAATGCTATTGTCTAAAGGTTTAATGAGGATTTACTCAAAAAGAATGAAGTATTTTTTTAAGAAAATGTCCCTTTTAAATGCATATTTTTTGCATGGTTGTCATACTTATTGTATTCTTATACGGAACCCATTCTTCTCTACTTTTTACACAAAATGTAGGTTATGGATTCTTAAAGGATGTATATTATTGATGAGCCTGATGTTTGATTCCCAAGCTCAAGGAAATGGGTCCTTAAGTTCCAAGGATGTAGGTTATTGACTTTTTAAAGTGTCTTATGTTTTAAGGATCGTGTCCCTAATGTATTCTAACTTTGTTGAGTCTAATATGGAAATGAGGCTTAGGGTCTAAATATGTATTATGACTTAAATGTTATATATATATATATGTATAATGTTAAGTTTCTAACATATGATTTGTTATGAAATGTTTTTAATTTTTCGCTAAATTTACTATGTCAATGCAATGAATAATAACTATAGGCTTTTCTAAGACCTGCGATAGGTGAAGTATGACATGTTACTTCTAGGGGGTGCTCCCCATATGTGACAAACGTTGTATTAGAGAAATGGGTTTTGTGAAGTAGTTTAGGGTCCAAGAAGTCTCATATTGTCATGTTTAGTAGAGTCTTGTATCATTGGTGGTGAGTCGCGAAACATCAAATGGTACGAGTAGATATATGAATATAGAGTTTTCTTTGTTCATCACTCTCATATTGTGCCATAGAACATAACTCTATAAGATCTGTCTCTTATGTTTTCTTGTCTGGTGGTTTTTACATGTGATTCCTTTAATGACATTGTTCTCTATGCTTGAGTGAGAAAAGGTGAGTTTAAATATTTATCTTGGTTTTATATTTTTAATGAGTATGTGTGAAGGTGAATTTTTTCGTGTTTGATGATGTGATGCCAATTATGCCTATATATGAAAATTTGTGTGAAATAACATATAATATTGAGTAATGCATGTTATGATATAGTTAAAGCATGTTAAAAGTTAGTATGGTTGATATGAGCTTCTTTTTAATGAAGTGTTACTATATGGTTTTGCATGATGGTAGCCTTATAATATGATTTGAACTTGAAATGCTTAGCAACTACATATGGAAGCATGCTACACTAGTATTTTGTACTTAAAGGTGTTCAATATTTCCTTTTGTATACATATTTTCCTTGATAAGTTGCCTAGTATTGATTGGAATCTTTTGTATAAACATGATCCTAGGTGTGATGATAGTATGCTTGCCTTTGGTAATGTCTTGTATCTCATATTGTCATTCTTTTCCCATCAATTTCCTAAAGGTTGCATTTTTAGAACTTGGAAGCATGTTCATTATAATGATAGGAGGTTTACTATGACATTTTCGGGGAATCAATTAAATTGTTCTTTGATTCAAGTTTGTTGAATTGTGTATAGAATTAATGCATATGAACATGATAATGAATATAAAAAGGAGATTATCTATTTGGAATGATTAATGAGAGTCTTATGTCATGATGAGTCATAGATTCGTCTCTAACTTCTTATTGTGTTGTAAGTCCCTTGATGTTGTGGAATTGGTGTTTACCTTCACTTTTTTACGGGAGTAGTCTCATCTTTGTAGGGTGATGATGTGATTTCGTTTGACCTAGAAGTTTCCTTTTATAAATGTTGAAAGAAAAGAAGAGTCCTAAGACTAAGTCTCCTATGTTGTTTCCCCTAATGATGTATGACCTTTGTGTCTATTATATTGTATTAAAACTTTATGTGGTGAAATAGTATGACCTAACCTTATAATTGGGGATAAATTACCTATATGATAAGGTTTAAAATACCTTGGTGTTCCTAGGATAACTTACTATATTTTCTTTTAAAGTGGTAGTCACTTTTAAGTGATGAAAATGAATATTGTTAGGTTAAGATCCTCTTATGTTTGGATTAAGTTACTCTTAATTGGGTTTACCCTATGTAGGGGATGGTGATTGAGTAGTAAGGTTGTATATATTTTCTACCTTGTCCTTCTATTTTTACATGAGCTTGAAAATAACAAATTCTTGGTAAGTTTGTTTGTGAATTGAGTTTTGCAGAAAGTATGAATTGCACGACCTTTATATGGTTGCTATATATCATTGAACATTACCTTAAGGATATTTTAAGATTCCAAAGGTAATAAAAGAAAATTTTAATAAAATCAATGTTTTCATATGTTAAATTGCATCTAGATATTCTAGTTGTGCATTTGACTTCATGAGATAAGATAAGAAACATGGTAATATTCACTTTTGAGGTGAAATGTTTAACCTTATTATGAGACGTTGAGTCTCTTATAAATGAAAAGTGTAGAGTATCTTTAAAATTATGTGAATTTTATTATTTCGAATGCATAATTGAAGGCTCACTCTTGAAAAGTGAAAGCATATTTTGCTAAGTGTTAATGTATGTCCCTATGATTTGTGTTATTCTTCTCAAAATATGCTTAGTGTGAAGGTGAGTACTATGTATGAAATTGGCATTTTGTGAAATTACATCCTATTTGTTTTGATGTACTTGGCGTGATCTACCATTTAGACTTCACTAGGGAGAAAAAATAATCATGCCTTGGTTTAAAAGTTTAGAATTTCTCATTGAAGAGGAAATTGACGTTGTACTTTGCTTAGGTGTGAAGTCATGATACATGTAAGTATGTTGAGGAGAAGTACATTCCTCCATGGATACCACTAAGACTGGTATGGTTGAGTTTGACTTTCATGGCACTTGGTATAACTAATAAAGATCTTTGTTGATTCAATTAACTCAAGTCTATGTGCATTGAAGTATGAGTGCGTAATTGTTTCTTGAGCGTTGTTGAAATATGACTAAGTTTGACTTAAAGAATAGTTGCAAAATGACCTCAAAATAAATTGAAGTGTGCTGACCATGTTATGATTAGGAGAAAAATGATCCTCCTATAAACATGATAACAACCTTTGTGTTTGATACATTAAAGAGTGAGTGTATGAAAGTTTTGCTTGCTTGTGTGTATTTAGTGCTAAAATAATTTGATGATGTTATAAATATGATGAAATTCTCTATGATACATTGAAGTCCTTGTGGTGATTAAAGTATTCTAAGTGTAATTTGAGGAGAAATATTCCCCAGTGGGGGATATACTAAAACCCCAAAATGAGAGACCCCAAAATGAATTAGGGTTTCTAGAGCCTAACATGTTTGTATTAAAAATATAATGTCCTAAAATGAATTATAATACGGTGTACAGTCTCTGCGTGAAGTTTGAGGTTATTGGAAGTCAAACGTCAAAGGACGACTAAGACGTTCGACGACTAGTCACCGATGTGCCTCATGTGTCTATACGTGTTTATATATTACATGTCATGAGCATATAAAGTTTAAAATCAGTTATAATAATATATAAATATGGTATATGGAGTTTCGAGAAGTTTGGAGGTCAAATGACCAAGAACGTCCAAGGCGTTCATAAGATAGCCCTGAAGACGCTAAAGTATGTCTTGATGGGGCATAGACTGTTTGGACTAGTTTCGAGTATTTGTTTTGGGTGAAAATCATGTGGGAGGTTTAAAAGTTGTTAATAAATGTACTTACGTTGGAAACTTCTAGGTACGACCTCTATAGGTCCCCACAAAAGGGCCCACAAGAAAGACTCAAGTGTTGTCAAGACACTGTCGTGCTAGTCGCAATCGACGGACCAAACAATGTCCAGTTGGTTGACCAACGGCCCGTTGGTGGGGTATCATTGATGGAATCTTATCCTGGGAGAGGTTTGACCAAAGACCATTCCAAGAACCAATAGACAGAAGTCAAAGACAGCCCGCTAATTGACCTATGGTCCGTCGATGGTGGCCTTCAACTGGTGCCTTGCAACTTTTTATCTAATGGGTGAATGGGAAATTCACTCCACGTCCTAACCTGAACCTAATAGGTTTAATTAGATATTTTTTGGTGTATATAAGGGACCAAAAGAGTGATAAACCATACTCCCAATACAATTGAGCAAATAAGACTTTTCCCTCCAATAATATTCTCTCTAGAAACCTCCATTGTTGTTGAAGGGAAAGAACAGTTTAGAGCTTGGATTGTCAAAATTTCTTCACCAAGTTTTACATATTTTCATGTATATAATTGTATGGTCGTCCTTCATATCTAGTTATCCTTCCATGTAGAGAGTTAATCTCAAAGTTTTCAAAGAGAAAAACATGATCAAGTTCTTCTTCTTCAATCTATCCTTTGGTTCTTTCTCAAAAAAAAATTAATGGTTAAATCATGATAAGTTGATGTTAATGTATTGGTCTGAACGTGATTTTTAATAAAATTTAATGATGAACCCATGTTCCCTCCCTAAATCAATTTATTTCTTGCATGGGCTTTGTGATCTTTCCTTGTTAGTGATTAATTTACGATTCTATCACATTGAATTTGTTATATATACCGTTGTATACAAGAATTCGTATTGAATTGATGATGAATAATACATGTGGATGAATGTATGAAGATTTGAACAGGTTTAGCTTAGTCTTTCCATAATTCATTGTAACATTGCCTTCTTATGATTTAATGTTGATTTCAAATATTTGATGATGATTTTAGATACTTTTTTAAGTTCATAATTTTGATTGTAATTATGGATCTTGTATAATCAAAGTAAAGAAGGCTTATATATATTGAACTAGTTCTTCTAGTCTATCAAATGGTTACTTTTGATCTTCACGTTAGGTTGGTTGTCTTGTATCTCGAGTTCTATGGTAATTGGTTCATGATGTTGTATATGGTCAATTGTATCTTAGGTAATGCATATAATAGGTTATAATTATGAATTATGTTTTTGTTAGACAATGAGTATTAATGCTTGAAGACTTGATCCTTAGTTTCTCTCTATTGTAATTCTATGATTGTTCACTGTAATCTTGACCTCTTGGCAAACTGTAGTAGGATTTTGTCTAAGCCATGGTGTCTTTAACTACAGACTTTTTCTGTATTATTGACTAATTGTGAGCATGACGAATGTATAATCAAAGTGAGAAAGAACTGATAAAGTAATATTAGTCAAGGTTTTCACTAAAGGGACTTAGCTTAGCACCGAGTAAACTTGAATATGAGTGTGTGTCTCTTCCAAATGAAGGAATGTAGGTCACCATAAATATCATGAGGTGGATAACCCTAATGCATCAATAGGCATAAATAGGGTTTCCATGAGTGAATAACCATAATGCCCCATCTTGGCATAAAGAGGGTTTTCACATCTACCTCCAAGTTCCATAAATATGCTTACCACATAGGATCTAGAAATTTGGTATAACTTATAATCTACCATATGTTAATGTTGTACCTTGGATAGGTAAGAACACCTTCCATTGATGTAAAGCTCTACAACACCAAATTCCATGTTTAGCACCCATGGTGTTAGTGTCGATTAAGGCTATTGCTTCCATAATGTAAAATGGAAAATGGAAGTAAATAAATAGGATCCTAAATAGGAAGACTTAAGGGAGGTTACATAGGATAGGTGAAAGTAATGCACCCATCTAGACATTGCACAAGGAGCTACTTAGGAAGTCCTAGAAAGGTGACGTAATGTTTATGGTTATGTTTATGTCCATATGCATGACTTTGTAGTATTTTTCTACTAATTATGAATTTTTGCATCGTATGAAATGTATAAGATGTGATCTTATCCTTCTATACACTATGTTGGTGTAAATGACTATATGATGAAGGTCTTGTATTGATATGAATAAAGTTGTCTTCACTTAGTGTTTATGTATGAATTGAATGTTAAGGTTTGTGCTCTCATGAAGGGTTTTCTAATAATGTATGGGTTAATGGGTATCCATATGTTCATTGCACTATTAAACTAATATTTGGGTCATGAAAAAGGTCTAATAATGAAGTATATGCAAAAAATAAAATATATGTGTGACTTGATGTAGCTTACTGTAATGTCCTAAGGTTTTGACTTAAATGTGTCTTCGATGTATTATGCTTATATGAGGATATGTTTTGGATTATATAGGTTGTATTTATGCTTTATTTGTGACCTTAAGGTAGTACATTTCACCAAGTATCACTAGAGGGTTGATACTTCACCTATGCATTGCACAAGTATCTCTTAAAAGATGTCCAAGGAATGTGAGCAAATGACACCAGATAATCCTAATTAGTCTTTCAGGTTTGAGCCATAAGAATAATAACCTTATATTACCTTAAAAAATAAAGAATTTCATCGTCCCCATTTTTATATGAGCCAAGAGTCATGTGGTTACTCCTTACACGTGCTTTGAGAATTTTGGGTTGAGGGAGGGAAAATGATGTAGTGTGACTTATGAGATTTGATATGGATGGTTGTGATGGTGACCTTAGATTTGTTGAATTACCTTTTTAAACAGTAGTGTAGTTTTAAAACATGGTGAAGAGTAGTGTTATAAAGGTGTATGAGTGATAATGACACAAAGATAAATGTATACATGTTGGGATTGTATGTGAATGTACGATTACTTCTATTTAGTCATGTTCTTTCCGAAAATGAGTTAGATGTTAATAGAGTTCACATTTTAGGGTTTTTTTCTCCCTTATCCTTCTTCTCTTCTAATTTATGTTAATACATTATGTTCAATTCCATTATTCAAGTCTTTCAAAGTTATAAGACAAAATATAAAATATAAGATTATTAGCATCTAACTATGATGACAAATATGGATTGGGGCCCTTGATCAGGCGAAAGCAGGACTCTTATAGTGTATGGCCTATATTGAAGACAAAAATATGAAATATGTTTCTAATTATGTCAAACTAAATTGTACTTTTTTATACGAGCGACGTATATATTTATTAATTTTTTTCGCTTGAATTTAGATGTTGCAGTATTCGATTTAGAGTATGCAAGATGACTAGAAGAACATTATCGACTCATATGTGAACTTAGAAACGCATTACACACAACTTCACGTCACTTTGGTTGTCCCTCTTTTTAATTTTTTATACTTTATTCTATTTTAGAAACAAAGTGTAAGACTTATAATTATTTAAATTCCACACATTATGTATTCAATGTGTTGTACAATTGCTAGCATATTCAACACTATACCTCCCTATCTGGTATGCCCAAACATTATCTAAATCAATAATGTTAACCTATTTGGCTAACTTTAGAACGTCTTAGATGTTTTTGGATGTTTGACCTCCAAACTTCATGAAACTCCATACACTGCTTATCATAATTCAACTAAACTCTTTTTCAATTGATAGTATTGTACATACATGGTACTATAATGTAACACCTCTTTAGTGTGCTTCTTTTTTACATGTGAGCTTAACCTAACCCTTAGAGTTTTCCAACACAAAAGATATAAGCAATTATTAAGGTTTTTGTATCCTACTAAATGGAGCTTTAACACATTATGTTCTGACATTTTACAGACATTTTAAATGGTTTCTTAAAGAAATGCTTTGGGCTTACATAAGTTAACATGAAATACTTCCGTTGTGTCCCACTAACCATCTCGTTGAATCCAAGAGAAAATAAATATCCTGCAAGAGTAAAAGAGATGAGCCCCTGAGACTAAAATACGAAAATACTACAACAGAGACTAAATGGAATGAGAAGATAATCAACGATAGAGTTGGACGAAGCACAAGCAACAATCTTCATTGTTAGTCTTTTTTTCTTTACTTTTTTTTTAAAAAATATTTTGGCAATACATACTTCCTGCCTCTTAGTTTACTCCTATCTATATTCTAATGTATCAAGCTCTGTGATTCACCGTCGTCGGATATGTGGGGGACAATTTAACTAATAAAACTCATACAAAGATAGATATATACATCGCTTACAAAGTGAGTGTCTTAATCACACATGGGAATACTAAGACTCTCAATTCACAACTTCACATGTTTCATCTCATAAGGAGTACACATGGCCCATAGTTGAGTCAGTGGTAACCTTTACGACAAGATGCTCAAAGACTAGTATTTGGGACTTCCACAGACAAACTTCAATTTTTTCAGAGTAGAATGCATGTCTAAGCAAAATTTCGAAAACTCAATTTCTGAAGTTTCAGGTTTAAATTAAGTAATTTATGTCCAAATGGGAGCTTGAGAAATAGATATCAAAAGAACTCCAGGGATTCAGTGTAATAGATACACTTTCTGACTAGTTCTTTTTAGAGTTACTATTCATCTTGTTCCCCATGACACACACACTCTCGAAAACAATCATGGAAATACTTGATTGAGTGTTACAAAGTGTACTATACTAAATGTAAAGTATAGGCTATCACGGATGTCAACTTCAACCCATTTTAAAGGTTTACAACCTTTTTTGTACATATTCTACACGTACTCCCCATTATACTACTTTAAGATCCATATCTCTCATGGCTTAAATTAGCATTCTATTAAAGATAAGTATTTAGAAAATTAAAAAGTTCTAGGCCCAATACTAGCCAAGACGCAAAAATCAAAAACTCACTACTCTATATGAGAAAATGAAAGAAAAGTCAAAGCGGCAAGATAAAATCCTCATCCCTGCCTTCATTTTCCTTCAAAGAGTGCATCGGCATTGTAACCATCTCTACACCCAAAAAAGCACCTCTAACCACCAACATCACTACAAACACCTTCTATGTTCGTGTTGTAATCATTTTGATGTTAAAAATGCTTACGGACATAACGATTCATCACCAATGGAGACTTCTTAAACATGAATGTGACATAGCTTTACTTAGAAAAAATTCCATGAGCCGGTCTTTTCTTTTTATAATTATTTTCAATACATTTCGCATTTCCCCATAATTAAAACTCTAAAATAATCTTAACTGACTGAACCCCAATAGAGTTGATACCACTTTCAAAGATGATAAATTTTCTGCTTCCAAATAAGGTATTGAGATATTTTTATATTGAATATATCATTATGCTTCCACAATTGTTGTTTTTTGGATTTAGCTTCCTTGATTCTCGTCATGCCTTGAGCCTACACCCTGGAAGTGGACGACACTCAAGAACCATTGTTTAACCTAAGCAAACCTTCGGTGAAGATTCAAAGAATAAATACAAGGATTAAAATGTACTAACTCAACTAGTTAAAAGATAACTAGAACATTTTTAAAAATAAAACATTCAATTTAGCCAAATGGCAAGTCAAGTCTGAGTACATAATAAATTACAATCTCAAAATGATTGAATTTTAAGTGTCTATCTACAAAGCCTCTAATAACTGATATGGATGTCAGGACAAGACACCCGATCATCCTAACAAATGAAAATAAAATAGAAAACAATGAAAAAAGAGTCTACCGGATTGCAAGATACTTTCTCCTCATTGTTTATGCATTCTTAGATTGCGACAATTACACATCAATTGCCTTGTTGTGCCACTCTTGTTCCAGATTCTCCAAGTAAAACCTTAACTTCCTTAAGAAGGAAATTGATGTTCAATGATATGTCGTTCATAACGGCGAGCATAGGGTCAAACATTAACTGCCTTAAGAAGGAAAGATGATGATTGTCTTGGTAAACCTGAGACCCTTGTCCACTTTGAGAGTGGTATATTGTATGAAAATCCCTTCTCAATTTAAGAATGCCATTACTTTATAACATTGAAAATAACGTTTTAGTGTCTGTCCATTGGGTTTCTCGTAGGTAATGGTCAACTATGACCATTATTTCTCCATAATATTTCACTCTTTATTCCTTCATTATTCGTTGTAACATGTGTAACTCCTAAGACCATTATAGTCATTATTTACTACACCATTGTATTCCTTTTCGTTGATAGAAATTCTTGTAGTATAAATAGTGGTGGTCTTCATTTCCTTTCAAAAGACAACACAAAAAAAGAAATATCGAGTGAAAGAGTTTGTCAAAAAGAGAGTTCTTATTATTTTAAGGGAGGTGTTCTTTTTTTGTGGAGATTTGGACTCTACTCTTGTCCTTGGTTGTTGATTAACACTAAACCCATAGGACATGATGTCCATTATATTGAAGACAGAAATATAATGTGATAACTATGAAAGATAAGGATCGGACGATTAAGTCATTAATGCACTTATAAAACCTTTTGCATATACATTTTGTGTATTACTACAACTCCTAAGTGTCTATTATCTGTTTAAATAGATAGAACATCATTTACAATATACATATAAATATCTATTTCATAACTGACCATGGAACATGATTGTTGAAAGTATGTGCAGAAATGTCACAATTGTCAAGTGCATGGCGATCTGATTCAAGTACCGCCTCACGAACTCAACGCTATGAATTCACCTTGTCCATTTGTAGATTGGGGCATGTATGTCAACGGTCCAATAGAGTCTTCCGCATCTAACAGACACAAATTCATTTTGGTTGCCATTGACTACTTGACCAAGTGGATGGAAGCAGTGGTCTTATTGAATGTGCATAAAGCTTTTCAATGTAAATTGCATACATTAATGAAATGCAACTTTTGAGCATCATTTCATGATATGTGTGCGTATGGTCTCATACATAGTACAAGTGGTATACTAACCCCACTTTATTCTTTTCTCCCCAACATTTTAGGTTCCGATCATTGAAAAGCTTTGAGAAGACTTTGAAGAGTACTTGGAACATGATAACCTAAAATAAAAGAGCTGCAGTCATAATATGTTGTCGACACTGGACGTCGATGACTTGATTTAATAGATAGACATCACTAACAATATATTTATGAATCTCTATTTCATATCTGCTCACTCGAGCAAGACAGATCCTTCGAGCTGGTTATTTCTGGATGACCATGGAACATGTTTGTTTGATGTTTTTGCAGAAATGTCACAAATGTCAAGTGCATGGTGATGTAATTCGAGTACCGTCTCACGAAGTCAACGCTATAAGTTCACCTTGTCCATTTGACCAATAATCACCACACAATTTGATTTTCTTGTAAAATTAGGGGTCATATTGCCTTTTAGCCGAGGTTGAAGAGAACATGTGTGTTTAGACATGATCGTGTTATACATGCATTTTAGTCTCAAATCTCATGACTATATATAATGGACGGCTATACAACATAATTTTCCATATATGTTATACACTAACTCCCGAAATATGCTCTATTACTTATGAAAACTATATTTATTTAAGTTATTTTATTAGAATTTTCTCGCCTTATGATTAAGTTATGTATTTTTCATAGTTAAGTAAGTAAGGCCAAGGGTTCTCGCAAGACCAGCCATGGTCATTGGGTGCCGGCCACGTCCAAGGTGTAGGATAGGGGTGTGACACATTTTTACTTATCAAAGTTTAGTTCATCATTTTATGTACTTTTTATGTTACACCAAATATATGTCAATAAAAATATTGATTTTAAGTAGTGGTTCCACTTTGATATTCTTTCAAAGTCACCGAACCTAAGAAAATATTATGATTATAAATTTTCTAAGATGTAAGAAAGACATGATTAAAGACATGATGTTGGTGTCCCATTTAAAATATAGAACGATCAACGTTGAGAACCAATACAAATCTTTACTTCCTTAAGAAGGCAACATGTTTATTATCTTGGTAAATGGGAGTCCCTCGTCCAGTTTGAGAGTGGTATATTGTATGAAAATACCTTCTCAATATGAGAATGACATTTCTTTACAACATTGCAAAGAATGTTTTAGTGGCGTTCCATTGGGTTTGTTGTTAGGTAATGGTCAAGTCAGAGAATTATTTCTCCATACCATTTCACTCTTTATTTGTTCATTATTATGTGTAATATATGTAACATGTTTAACTCCTAAAACCATTACCTTCATTATTTACTACACTATTATCTTCCTATTTGTTGCTAGGAAGAGTTCTTCTGGTATAAATAGTGGTGGTCTTCATTTGGTTTGAAAAAGACAACACACACAGAAAAATATAGAGTGAAAGAGTTAGTAAAAAAAAAGTATTTATTAGTTGAAGGGAGGTGTTCTTTTTTGTTGATATTTGGACTCAACTCTTGTCCAGAGTTGTTTATTTATACATTATGTGAAGATTGTTGTATCCTAGAGGGGAAAAGTCAATCATAACTACATCTATATGCTAGTTTGAATTAGAAGACTTATCAATCAAGGTACATTAATAGTTTTGGAGAAAATCATGGACGATTCTCAAGAGATTTTTGAAGAATTACTATTCCCAAGATCATTATATTTAACTATGAAGAATATTAGGTACCACTGCTGATATTCAATCATCAAATTCATTCCTTGTAGGCGTCATTGATCGTGGACTATGACTTATAATATAGATGAGAAGACTTAGCATTTCCTATATATATAATAGAAGACTTATAAGGACCTACTAGGCCAGTTCTAGACCTAATATTTTCTCATTTTGAGACCAATATGAGTCTAAATTTGGCCAATCAAGCTTTATTATCATGGTATTCTAAACAATATGAAGCATACAATTAACAAGAAGAGGATATATGTATTGCTATCAAGACACTCCAATTCCAATTCTGGTGATGTCTTCTATTCTTTGTGTTATATGTGGCATTGTCTTGAGTATTCACAAAGCCTTATGCACAACCAAGAACAGATATAAGACAATAATCATATATATCTTAACACACGACTATATACAACAATAGACCAACATCATCAAATAGAGTCAATTCAACATGTGTAGTAACATAATAGAACCCATAACTAAAGCGAATTCAACATCATGTCATAACAACAAAGCATGTACAAGATCTCATAGCATTACAACATATGTAAGAACCTTACTCATAACCCATTACCGAATTTACAAGTGCAATGACTAAGTGAAACCCCATAACCCCACTCAATTAATTAAACAAACCAAAGTATCACAAGTAAAGTCTAACACACAATAGATTAAGGATTTGTTATCCACAACTAGGGTTATGGAAACCATGAGCAATTAAAAACGTATGAATAATAATTAAGAAATTCTTGAATAGTGTTTATGCATGGATTGGCAATTCTTTCACTAAGAATTCTTTTTAACGAGTGCATGTGTTACAAATAGCCTCGTTGGTACTTGTCTAACTAAGCAGGTTGTTAATGAGAAAAAAAATTAACAACAAGGAGTTAGTGAATGATATCTAAAAGTATAATGTCAATTGGTGCGAGGGTGAAAGCTAAGTCATACATTGATTTAGTGTCTTATTTGAGGTAAAGTTAAGGGTTAGTAGTGTATACACTCATTGTCGAACAAAGGTTAGTAGTGAAATTACCTAGTTTGAGTAATGCATATACTCGTTTTCATGACCCATGTATCTAATAAAGCATATTAGTTTCACATTCAACATGTATTGGTATAGTGTTGAAATATTATACCAAATTATGATTTCTTAAACCAAATGAAGATGACCATTATTTATACTAGAAGAATTCTTCATTGCAATGATTAGGAAAATAATTGTGTAGTAAATAATGAATATAATGGTAAGGATTTAAATATGTTATATATGTTAGAATAATGAAGGACTAAAGAGTGAAATGGTATGGAGAAATAATGGTACTAGTTGACCATTACCTAACAAGAAACCCAATGGACAACCACTAAAACGTTCTTCAGAACGTTATAAAGTAATAGCATTCTCACATTGAGAAGGGATTTTCATATAATATACCACTATCAAACTTTATGAGGGCCTCCCGTTTACCAAGATAATCAACATGTTGCATTCTTAAGGCAGTTGAGCTTTGTATTTTGTGAGACACCCACAAATTGTAACTATACCCTCTCCACTTGGCGATGGTTCAGTCATCTATGCATTATCTAGTGGAGATGATGCAAAGTATCACCCCAAGTCCTCACATTCAAATCCTTAAATAGATCAAAACATTTCAATTCAACATAATACCAACCCTATCTAGAGGTATTCATGGAAGGGATCCTCTTATTAGCTAATCCTCCCTTTTCTTTTGTAGAGTGTGTCCTCCTCTTATTCATGTCCTATAAACACAAAAGACGAGGTTGAGAAAGGCATCTTATAGACTTCAAATGTATGGCACGACACTATAATAATGATCCTTAATAGCACCTATAAGAAGGATATAAATACTTACGCCTTATGGATCTAGTTATGACTGTGAAACCTTGGGACTCTAGTGAACAATAAAATGGCTTAGTGTTCTATGCTCAAGAGATTTGTGATAAATTACTATTCTCTCATGAGTAATAATATTGTGGTTTAAATTAAGTGCATATTGATTTCTATGTCTTATGATTGTTTCCAAAGAGAGGGTATCATTCATCACATAGTCGAGGTAAATTACTGGAAAATTTACCTATGACAATATGATTGTCGATGTCTTTTCTGATGATCTGTATAAGTTGAATTCATTTAATATAGTACACTTTGTAATATAAAATTTTCATATTGGTAGGTTTAACACTTTTTCAATGAGAATCAATCTTAATAAGGAACCAAGCTCCGGTCGACACTACTTCTTTGATAGGTAGTGCCATAAGGGTAGCTCTTTTTAAAATGACCCAAGCCATTACCACTCAAGTTCAAGCCTGGAGACCTAAAATGTGTCATAAGGGTCCGTCTAAATGCTTGAATGTTAACTATTATTGTAGGTGAACTCTATATTAGAAAGGCGATACCCTTAACTACCCTTGAAATCGATAACACAGGCTCTAAACATGTCACTTATGTCGAATGGTATGCTCTGCCCGGACATCTCGCTGAAGATGAAATTTTGTTCTAAGCATAACCTGAGTAGCAGCACCTTTTTAAATGACGTCCATAAACGAGATGTGAACTGAGGTCCTCTCTCTATGATGATAGAGAAAGAAACTCCACGAAACCTACAATCTCATTAATGTAAAGCTTGGTGTGGTCCTCTACCGAATCTATCATTTTATATGCCAAAAATTGTGAATACTTCGGAACTACATCAACTATGACTCAAATTGAGTCATGATGTCTACGAGTATGAGGTATACATGTGATGAACTCCATGTTTATCACTTTCCACTTCTAAATTGGAATGTCAATCTCTTGAGTCATTATTCTTTGTTTTTATGTTCTACCTTAACTTGTTGGCAATTAGTGAAATTAGCCACATAATCTGCTTAATCTCTTTTTGAATAATTTAACCAATTGAATTACCATAGATCTCGGTACATCTTTGTGGCGCCTAGTTCAATACAATATGTTTAGTTATGGGCTTCTACAAGAATCTGCTATCTCAACTCACCAACCTTAGGAACACATTATCGACCATAATAGCAAAGTACACAATGTCTCCCTTACGAGAAACCCCCAGCTATATGTTGGTAGATTGCACTCTTTATTTTGAGCAATGTCAAACCATTGTCATGTTTCTCCTTCACCTCCAATACCAATGAAGAATGGTCAATATACACTATGGCTCAAGCTCTTTTATACTAAGCCTGGTGAATCCTTAAAAGGTGTTCATGAATACCGAAAAGAGAGTAAAAAAATTGGTGAGAAAGCATTTTAACTCTACGTGTGTCACCTTAGCTTTCTCTCACACAATAATATCTTGTTAGTTAAATTAAGAATGATTCGGATTTAAGAAGGGATTATCCATGTGGCCCCTTATCTCTTATGCTTGAGTTTATAAAATTCAAACATTAGTACCTTGTTATTAAACCAGTAGGAGTTTTTGTTACCATTCGATGCCTCGTGTTATCATATATATAATCATAATGGTTTTGGTGATCCAAACGTAGGTTAACTAAAATAATATGATAGAATAAAAGGAAACATCTCGTATGTTCTTAAAATATGTAATTTTTGATAAGCCTGTGTCCTTATTATAACACTCTTCCTTTAGCACTTCCTTCAATGTTAGTAATGAAGAGGACAAATAAAGAAAGAATCAACGGTTTGGACACACCACCATGGACCCAAGGAAGATTTTATTTCCGAATAATCTCCTACCTAAAGAATCAACGGCTTGTAACCTTGAAAGAAGTGCTAAAGGATCAATGGTGTGTAACCATACCACATTATGTGATTTAGCCTTACACTCCTATTAACTATGGTAACATATGTTGTTGTGAAAGCTAAATCCTATACCCAAAACCGTAAGACACCCTAAATAGTCAATTATACCTTATACATTAAATAATATAAAAGAGTATTTAACAAATGCTAAGTGTGCAGTTTGTACATCCGTCATATTGATAAACCATATTCATTAACATTTAACAACTATCTAGCGGCTAATCTCCTCATAGACGCCTCGTGTTCATAGGGTTAGGGCTTATGAGTTGTAGCTACCCCAAGGTAACTACAATAAGGGTAGTATTGGGATTCCATGATAGCGGAGTTTGTTGCTAAGTGTCCAAATTTCCTACAAGTAAAAGCCGAACATCAAAAGTCGGGTGGGTTACTAGAATAGATCAAAATTCCTACTTTGAAGTAGGAAGAAATTAATATGGACTTTGTAGTGGGTTTGCATTGGACTAAAAGGCAATATGACTATATATGGTTTCGATGTGTCTTCGTGAAATGTAGCATATGGAATATGAATTTCAAATGTGAAAGACCTTATGCACAACAAACAGCTCAATCTTCCAGTCCTAGGTCTCGTATATATATAGTTCTATAAAAGAGATCATGAATTGACCCTATTTGCCAACCCTAGGTTATGAATTGATGATGAATTGAATAGTAAATATGCAATTGACTTATTTCATGTGTTAATTACTATTAAATGATGTTATTAAATCTATTAATAGATGAATATGGTTGGTTAATGGTAAGACCATGGATGAAGGCTTGTGAAGGTAAATTTGTAAGACCTATGATCTTTAATTCTTAGTTCAGTTGTGATGGATTGTACTTGACGATGATGTTCACTTGAAATAATGATTGTGCTTAGATTCGATAGTTTACGGTATGATGAATATGACTTAAATGTCTTGATTTTATGGATTGTGAGAATATTATTAAGGTATGATTATATAACGTTGATTGTAGATCAATTCTATGCCTTACTATGATATGCTGATGATAATCTCTTAATCTCACTTATGAGGGTTGTATTGAAAGGAAGTTCTCATGCAATTCCTAATGAGATAATGTTATGATATTCAAAAAGTTAGTCTCATATGACCTATACTAAGCTATGATTATTAATAAAGGCTTAAAGACATTTCATAAAGGGAATTTAGCTTAGTACCGAGGGAACTAGTTATGAGAGGTGTCCCTTCCAAATGAGTGAAGGTAGGTTCACAATGATTCTCATGAGGTAGAGATTACAATGAAATTTTTCATAGGTGAGCTCCGCTTGTCCATCCGTTTGAGGGTCGAAAATGGTGCCAAGATTTACTTGTGTACCAAGTCCACTTTGGAAAGATCTCCAAAAGTGTGAAGTGAATTGGGCTCCTCTATCCGAAATGATCGACAATGGAGCCCCATGTAACTTCACAATCTCCCTAACATACAATTTGGCATACTCCTCCGCCAAGTAAGAAACCTTTACGGGAAGGATGACGGATCCAACTTTATTATCTCAACCCAAGACCTCATAACCAAGATCAATCGATAGGTGTGATCATCATATATCAATACGAACTAGATATGTTATAAGATGAACTATCCAGAAATGATATGGGGATATTTGAGAGCCTCACAGTAAACATGTATTAACTTAGAAAACCATCATTGACAAATATTCTTATGATCTTGATATTCACGTTATTTACTTCCATCAATGTTGTCCCCATCAGACTAACTATTTAACGTATAAGGGAAAAGGTAACTCTGAAAGACTCCACGTTTCATGTGCAATGGAAGTCAAACCTCAAACATGTTGATGGGAGCTTTTAACTTTTACTTCAATGTTTAGCTCGGTGAATCACAGTTAAAAATGAAAAAATTATGTGGCTTGCACGGGCGGTTCCTTGAATGTTGAGTTTTTTATAAATCACATCCCTTAGGGTAGTAGCTCTGAATTCACATCGATTGACGGCAGTACCCCCATTGTGAACTAACTTAAATATTGGATCTAATTAAACCCAAATATGGGATCTAATTCACCTATAAGTTATGAGGAAATATGAATATATTCTAGGAATCACTTCATACGACATTATACACAAATGAAGTATGATTCAGATCTTAACGTGAAGTAGAGTTGAAAGTTTCTTTATCGATTAACTTTTAATGTAAGATTTTACTTGGGTCAACTTCAAGAGACCATATTTTATATAATATAAAGATTTATTTGAATAATAACCTATCAAAGTAAACTTATTTGAATCTTCTTTCTAACGCTACCAATTTTACAAAAGTCTGAGGTTTGAGTCAATAGTTATGGCCATTTCAGTAACCTCATACATCGCTGTGGCAAATTAGCCAATAGGAAAAAGTTATAATGGATCGATTTGTCTTTTTACCTTTACAAAAATTCTAAGAGAATTTTTCCACTAATTAAAGACTCAAAACAATCAGATTATCATCTATTAATCTATATTCTATTCTCTCTCAAATCCTAAGGCAAAACCCTAAGAAAAATCAAAGTAGAAACTTCATTAAATATTCTTTCAATCGTTTTCAAGATTCTTCTTCAAGGTAAGTCTTTATTAAAGAATTCCATTATTAAACTCAAATTCCTCTATACAATTATGAATCACTGATGAAAGTCATAATTCTTGACCAAAGAGACTTCAAGAAACTATCTAAAGAATCTTAAATATTGGTGCTAACATAAATTGTTGATGTTGTATGCTTATCAGTGTGTCTGAAAGCAAATTTATCCCTTGTGAGAGTGATATAAAGCTCCATTTATCAAAGTTACCATATCTTAGCTCAATGGTATATTCAAACATGTTTTATCCTACTCCGATGAAGGGTGTTCTATCAGTCTAAATGATAATGTTATCATTTGCCTTTTGTAACATAAACTTGGTCAGTTTATTACTTTATTTTATTTTTGAAAACATCTTGTATTAATCGACATATACCACATGAGCTAATGTGGAATCCATTGTCATGGAACCCTGCACCAAAATAAGGTAGACTACCTGCTAAGGCAGTACCAAAACATGAACATATCATATAGGTGGATCCATTAGCGAGTATTCCTATGGGGGCATCATAGTTCAAGAAGTAGGAGATGTGTGTGGGACCCTCTTTATACCACATTCAATATAGTATTCAATCTCATGAGTACAACAATGAACCTACCTTCCCTATGTGGGAAATGATACTCCTCACTACTAGTTCACTTGGTGCTTAGCTAGAGGTCCTTTTGAAATGTCTTCATTTAAGAAACGTAACTTAGTTTAGAACATAGGAGAGTATATCCTTTTATAGTCAAGTAGGAAGAATCATGTATCAACACTATGACTACACACATAAGGACATAGTTATAGTCTAACATGATCACTTTACACTAATAGAAGAACACATACTTTCACCTTAACCAGATGTAGATGAATTTTATCATACTTCACATAAATCAACTACAAAAATCATCATACTAAATCAAGTATTGCCGACAAGTCAATGATGATCATAATACATAAAGTAACACCGACAAGACCACATTATTCACAAGTAAAGCACATAGCACCACCACCACAAGTAAACCATACCAATCACAACATAATTGTAGATGTACATGACATAAAATAAAGAGAATTAGGGCACGTACCACCAATCCATTCTCTCCACTTCAATCCATAGCTAAATCATCCAATTTAATACAATAAAAAAAGTCCCTTACCCATGACCATGATCAACAATTCAATTAAAAAAATGATAATACTCAATGAATCTAGACCAATTCAATACAGATTTTATCAATGTAATAATGATAAAAGATCTCATACAAAATGTCAAATCTACCATTGGCAAGTAGGAAAATGGTGCAGTACCAAAACAAGAGGCAAATCTCTCTGCTAGTTAAAGTTCATTCCTTTAGTTCATTTTACCTTTTGTGTGACAATACGTATTGCTCCCTCAAAGCGAAAAGATTTAGGTCAAGGTTTCACAAAGAAATTTTATGAAAGCAATATCACCAAAATATCCATGCGTTAACATAAATAAAAAAAAAGATTAGTAAATCACCTAATTCGTTTAAATTTGCTCCTATATACTCAAAATAGACTCTAGAAATTGTGAGATTGTATGTACTATTTCCCCGTATCCCTACAGATGGTTCTGTGTAGATGTCAAAAACAAATGGTCTGGAAGATATATCGCCAAAATATTTATGGGTTAACAAACAAAAATCTAAAAAAAGTTATCTGATTCCCTCTTTAATGTCAAAAATTGATTTTAAAATGTGAGAACGTACATACCACTCCTCCAACTCCCTACAGAGAGTTGCATAAAGGTGTTGAAAAGTACTTGTATTAAAGTCATATAAGTAAAATATTAGTTGTCTACCGCCCGAAAAAATAATAAATTTGCTTAATTCCTTTACATTGGTCCTTTAATGCCCAAAATTTACTCTAAAACAGATTAGATTGTATGTACTTCTCCTTAAACTCTCTACGGAGGGTTTCGTACAGAAATCCTCCTGTCATACCACCAAAATATTCATGAAAAAATATTTTTAGATAGTGTTTTTATTGTTTGACTTTATAAAAGAGAACTATGACAAACAAAGCGGACGAAATATATATATATATATATATATATATATATATATATATATATATATATATATATATATATATATATATATATATATATATATTATGTATTACTTTACTTTATTATATTAGAAGAGGGAGTTACTAGTGACACAGACAGGAGGTCAACATGCTTGATTGAGATTTAAAGGGAAAACTTGCCCTTTCAGTTAATGTAAAATAATATGATTGGTCTAAAAAGAGTTTTCACCGTAGATGATTTATAAAAGTTTTGCTCTTTGACTAAATAATTTTTTGCTTGTGTCATCATATGCATCAACTTTATCACTTTTTTTCACTTTTATCCTTACTTTAATCTTTTGATAGTGCACAATAGATTGTATATGATGGTAAATATTTAAAAGTTAGAGGAAAAATTAACTTCTAAAAGACTATATTAGAAGAGGGAGTTACTGCTGACATAGACAGGAGGTCAACATGCTTGCTTGAGATTGGAAGGGCAAACATGCCCGTTCAGTTAAAGTAAAATAATATGATTTGTCTAAAAAGAGTTTTCACTGTAGTTAATTCATAAAAGTTTTGCTCTTTGACTAAATAATCCTTTGCTTGTGTCATCGTACACATCAACTTCATCACTTTTTTTTTTCACTTTTACCCTTACTTTATTCTTTTAATATTGCACAATTGATTGTTTATGTTGGTAAATATTGAAAAGTTAGAGGACAAATTAACTTCTAGAAATAACATAGGTGATGTCATTGGGAGTAATTCTTTTTGTTTTTTTCCTTTTATTCTTCTTTGTATGTTTGTTTTCAATTCACAATTTTAAATAACACAAAAAAATTAACAATTGTTATTTACAATAATTTTCTCCAAATAATTGTGATGTATATAGTTGTAATTATAAATTTATATCACTTCATTGAGTTTTGCATTCATAATTTTATAAACAACTTTCATTATTGTTTTTTCAGATTCGATAATTAAGTGGCACTATTTTGATAATTGTTTCAAAATAAATAAACTATGAAATTTTTATTACCCTTCATATTATAAAAACATATTCAAATACAAATTATATTCAAATTTTGATCGTAAAAAATAGTTAAAGTTTAATTTTGCCTTCAAATAAGACATCCTTGATATTCTTTTTGCTTTTCAAAAAATATGATTTATTTCCAAAGAGTAAAATTTTTTTTAAAAAAAAATGACGTGAAAGGTACTATAAATTACAATAATTAACAACTTCAAATATTTGAAAATGGATAACAAATTTAACACAACACTCAAAATTCTATTAGTGTCACATATATTAGGACAAAAGAAGTGACATATACATTATTCAATTATTATGAAAAAGTACTACAAGTTGCAATAATTAATAACTTAAGTGTTTGATGAAATCACCACCATTAAAAAAGACACACAAAATCAATCAATAATTTTTTTTGAAGCACTAGAAAAAAGATTGTTTAACCATTAATTAATTAATACCCATAATTTATCGTAGTTAAATATATTACTAGGGGAAATAGTATTTTATAAATGTTTGTAAAGTTTATACTGATAATTTGAATTAACGACGATTAGATATAATATCAAACAAAGACTATTCTATATTAATATGCATATTAATTTTATTAAAAATTAATTTTTCATTAATTGAAAAAATATATAATTTTTTTAAACCTATTTTACAAGAACAACATGTGTGGATCCGTACTTGCATGAGGCTAATTCTTATCTAGTACATAATTTAGGTCTCGCAGTTGAAAATACAATATTTTAGTGTGCATATGATTAAATAGGTATCCACACAATTCGAATACAAAGCAATCCTCTTTAAAGTATGATATAATGTACTCTTAGTGTTATGTTATGTTAAGTTGAACATTGGTTATGGTTCTTGTTAGGTTTACTTGATTAAGTAAGGTTATAGGTCTTTGTTTAGGCATTGCACAAGTTTAATTTAAGAGAGTCATGAGCAATTGTCTTTATTTGGTTATGTATATTGAACTCTTATTCATGCTTATGGCTATTGTAAATTGATGGTAGTGTTTCATTGACTATGTGTTCATTTATAAGGTATGCATGTTGACTTGACTAGACTCAGCATTGTTTGTTATGTGATATACATGCCTATGACTTAAGGAATATGTCTTATTGATTAATATGGTCTTATTGAATGCGCATAAAACTTTTCAAAGTAAATTGCATAGTTTAATGAAATGTCCTTTTTATCATTATTTCATGATATGCGAGCATATGGTGTCATACTTAGTACAAGTGGTGCAGTAACCCCATTTATTCATTTTCCCCAACATTTTAGGTTCCGGTCATTGAAGGGAATTGAGAAGACTTTGAATAAGACTTGAAATTCTTACATCCAAATTATGTAGGTCCTCACTTTCCGAAGGCAAAGTCACTATCAAGCTTATGACGTTGCTTAATTTTAAGACTTATGTTCTTTCATTTCATTTGAGTATGAAACATTTTATAGCATATATGAGACATTATGGTATTGATGTATGGGCTAGGCCCAAATTGTTATACTTGTTTTAGATGGTTATAAGATGAGACGACTATTTGTGACTATGTTATATTCTACATATCACTGTGCGATAAAAGTAGAAGACTAACTAATCTTCATATACGAAGGGTCTACGTATACTCGATAAAACTATAATATGTGTATGTAGAGTTCTATGTAAATCTCAATGTTCAGGTAATGAAAAAACGTTTTAAATAAATTTCTTCTTATTTTGACTTGTGAATGTAATGTAAGCTAAGAGACTAGTCTTAGTGCTTAAACAGGCCGACGACGCCGGTTACATTTTGAGGGTGCTTGATATGAGTTGAGATGCTTTAAAATAGTATGTTAAATAGTGTAAGATGCTTGTTGCCTTTATATAGGTTTAATGATTCAAATATGGAGGTAATAATGATTTAAGGATAGATTGTTAATTGGGATTCAGAACAATGATTCTAGACTTAATTCCCTAGGTCTTACAAAATCATTATGTGAAGTCCCCTATTTGTTTACTTGTCTCTTATATGGATTTAATGAATAATGCTTGCTTAGTAAAAGTATGTTCAATAGAAGCGTTCTTATCTAGGGTAGCTTTAAGGATAACTTAGATGTTCTTGAAGAGAGTGTATGGGCAGTCTTTTCATGTCTTATTTAAGTGAGTCTTAGATTAACCTTAGGTAGAGGGTGTAAAGTGATGAAAAGGATTACATGTTGAATAACACCTAGAAGATACATAAACATCCTTCCCTAACATAATTATATGAATATGTTATCTCTTGATATTGGGTAGGGTCATTCTCCTAGCCTTCACATTGAATTTCCAATTGCTATACCTACACCGGCACATTGTTAAGGGATAAGGACATTTCTTCTATGTAACTCATTCTCTACAAACGAGGAGTACTCATATTAACAGGTACTTTGGATACAACATGCCAACTCAAGACCACCACTTCTTCATATCCTCTCGGTGCTAAGCATAACTCCCCCAAGGAGTCTTAAACATTCATAACAAGTTACTTCTACATTCTTGTTTTATTATTTTGTGCTTGATCACGATGAGATAAATCTATAGCCTAATCATAAAATCGAGAGTGGAGAGGTTAGACAGACCAAAGAATATTGAGACCTCGATCGACCCATTAGATAGATATGATTTGTGTTTAGGAGTGACGCACAGACGAAGAACCTACTTGGTTACAAAATATGATAAAATATAAATGCTCGCCAATTAGCTTAATTATCCCCGCTCAATGACGTAGTTAGATATTTAACAATGTGCCTTGACATGGATATCTATTTAATCATGTGCACACTAAAAATATTGTATTTATAACTTTTGTTATTACTTAAAAGATACCTACATGAACAAATATCCTCTTCCAAGGTCCATCAAAAAATTGGGGTGAATTTACCAGACACCCCAAGCCAAGGAAGCCTGCTTAGAAGCTTTTTGGCAGCTCCTAAACAAGACCAACCAACAGACTGTTTTTCCATTGACGGTCCGTTGATGGTGGTTTGTTCGTTGAGCCTTCAGCTTCAAAATATACAAGCCTTGCAGGTCAAATCGACGGACCAATTCGATGGCCTATTGGTTGAGAAACTGACCGTCGTTTGGTCTCGTTGGTGGACACTGCCTAGGCTATTTTTGCTCAAGGTGTTCGTCCATTCTCAAGGGTCCTTTGTAGGTACTAGGTGGGGTTGTACCCGAATGATAAACCTCTAAGCATAGTCTTCTAGGTCTTAGGAAAATCCCACACCATTTTAAAACAAAATAAACACGTAAAACTCACTCAAACACATCAAGACACACAAGCACTTTCCAAGGCATATCTTCTGAACATCATCGACTTTCATGGACGTTCGGCCTCCGAACGTAGAAAAGCTTTACACACTACCTAAGCACACTAATATAACTCATTTTAAATTAAAATTAACTACAGAAACCATCAATGAAGATCTAGTTCACCTTAGTTTATTTTAGGGCATTACATTATGTTCCAAGGAAGACTGTGTGTGCCCAATGTCGATGAGTTGAGAAGTCAGATACTTGAGGAAGCTCATGGAACACGTTACTCTATTCATCTGGGTTTTATTAAGATGTATCATTACCTTAGAGAAAGGTTTTGGTAGGATGGATTAAAAGGGGACATTGCAGAATTTTTTGCAAAGAGTCAAGATTACCAATAATTGAAAGTTGAACAACAAAAGTCGAGTGCCTAACTACAAAAAAATCCATGTTTCTTCTTTGAAGTGGGAAGATGTTAACACGGATATCGTATATGGCTTGCCTCGGACTTGAAAGCAATATAACTTTGTATTTTATCTGTAGAAATCCTATTCATTTTGTCTGATATGTCTTCTATGTATATATATATATATATATATATATATATATATATATATATATATATATATATATATATATATATATATATAACCATATGTTATAAATAAGGCAACATATTGCCCATGAGCCCTCATTCTCAAATATAATCAAAATGGTTCAGTGCTCCAAATGTTGAGCTCTTTAAGGGGTAAACGGCAATGGCCTTCGTGGGTCACTTCTACACTAAATATTAGCTTCTTGATTTTTAGCAGTAAGGACTACAACTCAATCCCTAACTACTAATTTTCCTTAAGAATGCTTTTTCCGATTTTAGGGATTGTGATACAATCCCTTTAATACACACCTATGTTGTTGTAGGAGTCATTGATCATCTTATTTGTGAATACACTCTTCTTCTTTTTTACAACATTTTCCAAGAGGTTAAAAAGTTGGTCGTTAGACGTGCTAGTGAGTCCTTGTATGTTTGACATGTTTTTATGTGTTTTTTGGTGTTGAATGTCAGTGTAGTTTACCATATTACCTTAATACACATGTTAAGGGTGAAAAAGTCTGGGTACGACTCCCCGAGGACCACCCGAAGGGCTCTAAGGAGGACCAAACCTTGGACAAAAGGCTGCCAAAGGTAGCGAGTAGGCCATGATTTAGACATGCCCTAGTTTTCGGTCTAAACAAAAGCACCAATGTTAATATAGATAAAAATGGTTTAGTGCTCTATGTGGTCATTTCATTCTGCAAAGCCCACTCGGTCCTATTACGTTGGCCTTTGGGATCGGAGTATAAGTTAGGAAGCATGTTAAATGAATACAGTTTTTTATAAGTTTAAGTATGGGTTGTGTCACAAGACAATAGTTTGA